>CAUYPK010054536.1:0-37639 GCA_963574355.1 Loris lydekkerianus | reverse complement strand
TCTCAAGAATGGAAGAAAAAGTACCCAATGTACTCAGCCCTACTATGAAACTAATTTAGGGCTTTCACATGAAAGCTATAACCCAGTTACAACCTAAGAATAGGGGGAAGGGGGAAAGGGAGGGGAGGGAGGGGGGAGGTGAATAGAGAAAGGGGGATAGGTGGGATTACACCTGTGGTGCATCTTACAAGGGTATATGTGAAACTTAGTAAATGTGGAATGTAAATGTCATAGCACAATATCTAAGAAAATGCCAGGAAGGCTATGTTAACCAGTGTGATGAAAATGTGTCAAATGGTCTATGAAGCTAGTGTATGATGCCCCATGATCATATCAATGTACATAGCTATGATTTAATAAAAATAAATAAATAGATACATACATACCTTAAAATTTGCTGAGAAAAGCTCAAATATAGAGAAAAATAGGCTAAGGATATGAACAAATAATATACAGAAGAAATATAAATGACTGCTAAAAACATAAAAATATAAATCTAATTATATTTTCATAAGGTTTTCTAAAACATGCTTCAAATTAATCCTGCCTGTTTTTAAAACAGTATAGCTAGTCCCTCAATACCTTAGAAATATTTTTTTTTTGGAGACAGAGTCTCACTACGTTGCCCTTGGTAGAATACTATGATGTCACAGCTCACAGCAACCTCAAACTCTTGGCCTTAAGCGAGTCTCTTGCCTCAGCCTCCCAAGTAGCTGGGACTATAGGCGCCCGCCACAACGCCCAGCTATTTTTTGTTGTTGTAGTTATCATTGTTTGGCAGTTCCCGGGCTGGGTTCAAACCTGCCAGCCCTGGTGTATGTGGCTGGTGCCCTAACCGCTGAGCTACAGGCACCAAGCCTAATGCCAGAATTTTTTAAATAATGTCCACCACTCAAAGTCAATTTGTTTAATTTTTCAGGGAGCATAAGGCCATAAATAAGAAAACGTTTGAACCTTATCACTAATAACAGCACTCAATGACATGCATTTTATGTGCGTGTGATGTTATCCCTGACAGTAGCACTCAATGAGATACATTTTGTGTGCTTGAGTTAGGCATGGAAATCTCACAGTGCTATTCAACATCAAGTAGACTGGAGCCTGTGGACATTAGTGAGCACTGTTCCTGTTGTTACTGCTGTTATGTTCTGTTTTGTTGGCAAATTTGCATCTATCGATTAAAATACAAACAAGTGACATATGTTCCTTGTTAACTGCTCCTTTGAGCCTTAATAATGTGCACAGTAGATAAAATAGTATCACACTGAAAAAAAAGACCATAAAAATATATCCTCATCAGTCATAAACAATATGCAGATTAAAATTAGTTATCACTTGAAATTAACAAAGACACTTTAAATGGTAACAACAGTCTTTGTGAGGATGTGACAAAATCACCCTTATATGTTGCTGATGGATGTATGACTATCTAGAAAGTCAGTGTACTTTTTTAAGTATTTCTTTTTAGTAATTCAACCTAAGGTAAATATTTTAAAATCTCACCAGTGATTGATGTGCAAAAATGTTCGTAGTGGTAGTATATAAAAGCAAAAAATTTGGAAAAATTTTTAACATTGAGAGATTTGTTTAAATTTGGTATATAAACATTTAGGAATATCATATAGGCAATAAAGATTTTATTTCCACAAACTTAAAGTCAATTTGTAGACAAAACTACATATATAATATTGTTTCAGTAATGCTAAAAGATATATATATATATCTTTGATAATATATACGTAAATATATATATATATATATATATATATATATACCTACATGCTTTAAAAAGACTAAAAAAAAAATCAAAATTTTTATTGTTGGTATTATGGGTGATTTTCATTTTCTTTGAACTTTTACATATTTTTAAATTTTCCCTAATAAGTTTAGATTTCTCTCTTAAAAAAGAAAAATTTACATATCTATATAAATTATTTGGTTGCATTACCAGCTGTTTTAAGTGGGTTTATTCTGCAATATGTCCTATCAAAATAATTAACATTTTTGCAATTTTTGGTCCAAGTTGAGAGAAGAGTTTTGGCAAATTTCACTATGGCATTACAGTAACATTTGCAGGTTGACAGTGAGGAAAAAGTGCTCCATGGTTCTGAATTAGGATTGTAAGAAAGTATTTTATTTGGTGGCAGAGTCCATTGCTATCTATACATATGCCCAACATGGTCAAATGATTATCTGCTAAATGCTTTTGTATGTGTATTCTGCCCCATAAATACATTTGGCACTTGCTCTAAGGTTAGTAGCCAGGCCAAGAATAGTGGTATTTAATTTGTGATTTCAGGCTAACTTATATATGCCAAAAGTACCTTGTAGCATTGCTGTTTTGATGATATTGATAGGAGCTTCGGAAGTATAAGGAAAATGAGAAGGACACCGAGGTGTTAATGTCAGCCCTCTCAGCCATGCAAGACAAAACACAGCACCTGGAGAATAGCCTCAGCGCAGAGACAAGAATCAAGCTGGACCTGTTCTCTGCACTGGGTGACGCCAAGCGGCAGCTTGAGATTGCCCAAGGTAGGAGTGCACGGGCCCCTGGTGAGGGGATGTGACTGAGAACAGAATGCACAGGGATATGGAGGGAAGATCTTCCCATAGAGCTCTGAACCAAGGGACATTTCAATTTTCTCTGCTGGTGTTTTCTAAGTGCCCAACATTGAAATATAGGAACCATCACATTAAGTCATTCTGTGGACATATTTTGAGATGAGAATATGTCAAGTGCAGGGCATACATAGAGGAAACTGTGATTTCCATGTTCAAGGAGTGTACAGTGTCATTGGAGAAGTAGAGAAACGCAGAGTCATTAAAAGGTACTGGCAAAGAAGTAAATGTGGGGCCTGCAGGAACATAGGAAGAGGCAGGGACTAAACCCATTTGGGGAGTTGAAGGGGGCTGTTTCCCAGGGGAGCTGATGTCCAAGCTAGGGCTTGAGGAGGTAGTGTGGTGGCAGTGGGGAGGGGAGGTGTAGAGAGGCATCTGGACAGAAGAAACAACTTGAACAAAGGCCGAGAGGCTAGATAGGGCCTGATGGGTTCTGAGCTACAGCTGGTCCTGCTTGGCTGGAGCTAAGGTTGCAAATAAGGCAATAGTGGAGGAGAGTGTGGAAAACAGGCATCTACTTGACAAATATTTACTGAGACCTACTATGTGCTGGGTATTTTGAGAGTCCCTGAGGATACAGCCCTTGAAATGACAGGTGATGAACAAGCCAGTAAAGGAATATGTCAGATGACAATAGTTACAATGATTAAAATAAAGCAGTGGGCTGCCTCGGCGCCTGTGGCTCAAGCAGCTAAGGCACCAGCCACATACACCTGAGCTGGAGGGTTCAAATCCAGCCTGGGCCCGCCAAACAACAATGACAGCTGCAACCAAAAAAATAGCCGGGCATTGTGGCAGGTACCTGTAGTCCCAGCTACTTGGGAAGCAGAGGCAGGAGAATTGCTTGAGCCTAGGAGTTGGAGGTTGCTGTGAGCTGTGATGCTGCGGCACTCTACCCAGGGTGACAGCTTGAGGCTCTGTCTCAAAAAAATAATAAAGCAGTGGGGAGACAACGGATGTGTGTGTGTTTGTGCAGGGCTCTTCTTTTGATAAGATGACCCCCAAAGACTCCTTGAATAGGTAGTATTTGAGAAGAGACTGAAAGGAAGAGAGTGAGCCTCTTGAATAGCTGAAGGGAAGAGCTTCGGGAGAGGAAGCAGCAAGTGCAAAGCACTAAAGGGAGGGTTTGGGTGCAGGTGCAGTCTACACGATGGGGAGAGTCTTTGTTGGAAGCAGGGGTAGCAATGGACTTGTGGCCCATGGAAAGATCTTGGGATTCTGAGTGATTTGGGGAGCTCTGGAAGATTTTTTGAACAGAGATACAATAAATTTGAGTTTTGCTCTAGGGTGGTACCTGTGACTCAAGGAGTAGGGTGCCGGCCCCATATACTGGAGGTGGGAGGCTCAAACCCGGCCCTGGCCAAAAACTGCAAAATAAAAAACAAAAAGAAAAGAAAAGAAATTGTACTCTAATTAGTACTCAAATCAATTAGAGTACTAAATTGAGTATAATAAGGAAAAAATAGAGTATTCTATAGATTACTAAATAGAATACTGAAAAGAACTTTCAAACAGTTGATTTAGTAAAATGAAAAAAAAATATTTCAAGCAGGGTATGGTGGCATGCATATATATCCCAGCTATTTGGGAGGCTAATGTGGGAGATCACTTGAGCCTAGGAGTTTGAGACTAGCCTGGGCAAGATAATGAGACCCTGTCTCTTTTTAAACAGGTAGAAAGAAATTCAGCAGGGACATACAGAGGAGATGCAAAACATTGTTCTAGAAGCTCTAGGGGAGACAAAGATGAATATAATACAGTGTATAAATTTTGGTTTTAGAGACCCCTTTATACTCTTGGTTTTTTTTGTTTGTTTGTTTGTTTTTTGGAGACAGAGTCTTATTTTATTCCCTTGGTAGGGTGCTGTGGCATCACAGCTCACAGCAACCTCCAACTCTTAGACTCAAGCGATTCTCTTGCCTCAGCCTCCCAAGTACCTGGTACTACAGGTGCCGGCCACAACACCCAGATATTTTTAGAGATGAGGTCTCTGGCTCAGGCTGTGAGGTCAAACCTGTGAACTCAGGCAATCTACCTGCCTAGGCCTCCCAGAGTGCTAAGATTACAGGTGTGAACCACCACACCTGGCCTTCCTTTTATACTCTGAAAATTACTACAGGTGCCAGCCACATACACCAGAGCTGGCAGGTTTGAATCCAGCCTGGGCCCACCAAACAACAATGACAACTCCAACCAAAAAATAGCTGGACATTGTAGCGGGTGCCTGTAATCCCAGCTACTTGGGAGGCTGAGGCAAGAGAATTGCCTAAGCCCAAGACCTAAAGGTTGCTGTAAGCTGTGACGCCACGGCACTCTACCTAGGGCAACAGCTTGAGATTCTGTCTCAAAAAAAAAAAAAGTTTATTTCAAGTCCATTATATTTTTCAATATTTACCTACTAGAAATTAAAACTTAAAACATTTGTTTTAAAATAACATGTATACATATTACATGTTAACATAAATAACATATTTTTATTAAAGAGAACTATGTTTTCCAAAACAAAAACAATTAGAAAAATAGCATTATTTTACATTTAGCAAATCTCTTTAATGTCTGGCTTATCTGAGATTGTTTGATTTTTGTCTCTCTTTTTACATTCTGTTGTGATTTTACAGTCAAAGTAGCTTCTGGTTTCCACCTGTGTCAGAATGGGTGTGAAGAAGGCAAATGAGTTCTTAGTATTATTACAAAGGTAGTTTTGTTCCTGTGGACCCTGATGACTTTGAGAATTGCTGCCATAAAGCTGAGCCAAGTGGAAAGGCTGCTGTCATAAAGGCAGAGGGCAACGAGGCTCGGTGCCCAAAGCTCAGTGAGTAGGGTGCCAGCCACAGACACCGAGGTGGGTGACATAGTGACACTCTCTATCAAAAAAAAAAAAAAAAAAAAAAAAAGCTGGAGGAGAGATTCAAGAAGCTTCATGGAGTAGGGGTCATTGAGTGGGATTTGAAGATGAATTCTGAGAGCAGAGGAGAGAATGGCAGGGGTGAACATCGTTACCTGAGTGTACGCAGAGGAAACCAAGTGCTGGCATGGCCAGATGAACAGTACAGCAACCTTTAGCTGGGGGACAGGGAATAAAAGAATGGGAGATTCGAAGGACTGTAAACAAAGTCATACTAAAGAACATATTCCCTAGATTTTCCAGAGAAAGGGGCTGATATGTTCTGACTATTATTTTGGAAATTTCCTTCCAATAACAATGTGAGGGATGGATATGAGAGGTAAGATTGAGTGGAGGTAGAGAGGCCAGCTAGGAAGCTGTTACTATCTTCTGAGAGGTGATGGGTATGGGGAAGGGAGATGACCCAGACAGGTAAGGTAGAGCGGACATGCCTAAGAGATCTGAGAGGGATAAAGTTGTTGTCACTAGTGAAGAGGAACAGAACAGATTTAAGGAGTGAGAAGGGAGAACTACTTTGGTTTGGGATGTTTTGATTTAGAAGTGCGCCCTCCACCCGGTAGGAAATATTCATCAGTAGATGGGAACTTCAAGCCTAAACCAAAGAGGCCAAAACCCTGGGCATAGAATGGTTGGATATAGAAGTTGTGAAGTTGATGAAGCCACAGTAATGGCTTGGGATGGCCCAGGTAGTTAAGCAAGAAAGGGGGCCAGGAGTCAGGCTGCTTTAGTCTGTGGATTCAGGGAAAGACATTTAAGAAGACTCCTGGGGGCTTGGTACCTGTATCTCAGTGGTTAGGGTGCCCGTCACATGCTCCGGGGCTAGTGGGTTCGAACCCGGCCTGGGCCTGCTAAACAGAAAAAAAAAAAAAATAGCCAGGCATTGTGGAAGGCACCTGTAGTCCCAGCTACCAGGGAGGCTGAGGCAAGAGAATCGCTTTATCTCAAGAGTTTGAGGTTGCTGTGAGCTATGACACCATGGCACTCTACCAAGGGCAACCAAGTGAGACTCTGTCTCAATAAAAAAAAAAGAAGACGACGACGACTCCTGGAAATCTTGCTTTGAAGCCTAACTACTAACCTTTTTGCCTGCCTGGCTCAACTCCCTGGGAGATGGTCACCCTCTCTGCCTCATCCCTATTTACTTGGGTTTGCAAACTTGGAAAAGATCCGCCCCTGGAGTGAAGCAGCTCCTAGTCTCAGAGTAGCCAGGGGGAGCTGGGCTTCCCAGCACAGAGTGCTCTAAGCTGTCGGCCCAGAAATCCCCACAGAGCAACAGGCAAAGAGAACTAACTGTCTTTTCCAAAGCTCTGGGGATGTTTGCATGTTACTGATTAAAGAAATCAGACTTAAATCTGCATGGAAAAGGATATAGTGGCTCATATATCAGATGCCATTAGGTATTTTATTCATCTGAGGCTTACTTTGTTCAAAGAGAAAGAAGATAAATTTGACGCTTACTTGAAGCTTCAGAGACATGAGGAAGTGAGAGGGAGCAGTTCCTTTCTACTGCTATTTGCTACTGCCTTCTCCACTACCGCCCTCCTCTGTCATCTCAGAATATTCTATTAAGAACCCGACTTTGTAATTCAAATCAAACCCCTCATTGCTTTTCTCCTTCATACTTTGTATATCATTTGATTCATTCTGGTTCCAAAATGACTTTCGTCTCTACTATATCCTTTTAAAAAATAAACCAAGCTCTCTTACATTCCAAGGATATTATTGTCTTGAATAGGACCTATGAACAGTCTCAAAATAGGTGCAACTCAAATGCGACCTTTTTCTTTTTCTTTCTTTTTCTTTTTTTTTCTTTCTTTTTTTTTTTTTTTTTTTTTTTTTTTGGAGACAGAGTCTTTCTCTGTCACAGCAACCTCATGGGTACAATCTCCTCTTGCCTCAGAATCCCTAGTAGCTGGGACTATAGGTGTTCATCACAACACTCAGTTAATTTTTCTATTTTTAGTAGAGATGGGTCTTGCTTTGCTCAGGCTGATCTTGAACTCCTGAGCTGAAGAGACCCTCCCGCCTTGGCCTTCCAGAGTGCTAGGATTACAGGGGTGAGCCACCCTGCCCAGCCAGTCAACCATTTTCTTTTTTAAGCATTATATTTGTAAAAGGCTACTCTTCCTAAATGTTCTTTTCCCTAGAGACCAGGGAGCCACATAGCATGATGGAAGTTGCATGGGCCTTGGAACAAAGTGGTCCTGGGTTTAAATCTGTTCTGCCTCTTAATAACTAAATGATTTTGAGCAAGATACATAATTTGCAGAGCCTCCGCTTTCTACTGTGCTGGGCACTAGGGGGATAGCAATAAAAAAAAAAAAAATTAGACACAGTTTCGGCCCCCACGGTCCAAGAGAGAGAAATGATGGACACAAACTATCACCAATGAATAGTTCTAAGAGACAGAAGAATACCATAGGAGTGTAGACCAAACTGCATGGAGTTGTAACCTGGCTCTGTCACTAGCTATATATCTTGAGTAAGTCAGTCAACTTCTCTATGCTGTGGTTTCCTTATCTAATAGATAATGATAATGAGTGATAATTCCCACCTCATAGGGTCGTCATGAGAAAGAAATGCATTAGTATATGTAAACACTTAGAACTGTGCCTGAAATATATGTAACTCTGTGTTATTTATTGTTATTATTATCATTATAACAAAGAACAAGTGACAGAAAGGAAAGTTTAGGGTGTGTTAAGAATATAGGAGTTGGGGGGAACTGATTTAGAAGGGAGGATCAGAGAAAGGTTTGCTGAGGAAGTAGAGACAGAAACCTCATGTGTTAGCAGGCAAAGAGAGCAGGAGACACAAGGAAGGGAAGCGGCCCCAGGCAGGAGCAACTGATTAGATCAAGCGACTGAAGTGCAGCGGGGGAGGGTATGCTGGAGGCTGAGTAGGATAATGTCACAAATGCATCTAGCCAAGTGCAAACTGGGCAGCCAGTCTGAGGGGCCTTGTGCCAAAAGGCCAGGGTGAGTGATCTGGGCCCTGTGAGCAATTCAGCAGTCGCAGTGCTTCATCTGTTTTCTGTCAGAGGACCTGGTGGCATACGTGTACTACTATGACTGATTCTCAGGCTTCAATTGTTCTGTATTTCATGGTGTGACACTCAAAGATAGTCCCTCCTCCCAGAAAAAAATTTCAGCTCGACAGATGGAGCCAGAGTTCAAAATCAGCAACCTCTTAGGCTGTCATAGGTGACTGCTGCTTTCAAAATATGATCTCTGGAAACTGACTTTTTTTTTTTTTTTTTTTCAATTTTTGGCCCAGGCTGGATTTGAACCCACCACCTCTGGCATATGGGGCCAGCGCCCTACTCCTTTAAGCCTCAGGCGCCACCCTGGAAACTAACTTCTTTATGCCAGTCGTCCTGCATGAACAGAATCCCTTCTTACCCTTAAGCCCAGTCAGTAAACTGTGGCCCACAAGCCACATGTGGCCTGCCACCTGTTCTTATACTGCCCATGAACCACAATGGTTTTTACATTTTTTCCATGGTTGGGGAAAAAAAAAGATAACAAAGAAAATATACTGTGTATGGTCCACAATACCTAAAACATTTACCATTTGGCCTTGATAGGAAAAGTTTGCCTCGCCTAATAAACTGTCAAACCTGGAGTTGTTCCTGCTGAACTGAACTACTCAGGGATAGGCCAAAGGGGGGCACTGGGTCGAGCGTGCCGTCTTTCCTCACTAATTGTAGGTCTTTAATCTTCCAGGACAAATCCTTCAGAAAGACCAGGAAATCAAGGACCTAAAACAGAAGATAGCCGAAGTCATGGCCGTCATGCCCAGCATAACGTACAGTGCCGCCACCAGCCCCCTGAGCCCCGTTTCCCCCCACTACTCTTCCAAATTTGTGGAGACCAGCCCCTCTGGACTTGATCCCAATGCCTCTGTTTACCAGCCCCTGAAGAAATGAAGGCCAGCTGTGTGTTTTGCCCAACTATTTGGTTACTGGAAGTCATCATAAAGGAGCATCTTTGGCAGTCAAGATAAAAAGTTTATATTGTATTTTGTGGGACTGTACATGTTGTCATTTTAAAAAAAGGGGGGGGAAGATAACATCCAAGTCTGATTAGAACTGCCCATCAGTTTTTCTTGTAAATTTTTAGAAGACCTCACAGAACTTTACAGTTTATTTTTCTTGGCCAACACATTAAAACCATTCTTGGATTTCAAGTAGCCAACTTTGCCTTTTATGTATTCTTACATAGTTTCCTCTTGAAGAAAAAAAAAAAAGCGGAGTTTTTGCTTTTCAACCCTTTTTGTTTTCTTTTATTAAGTAAGCAAGCAAAATCTGCACATTGGATTCACATGGGATGATGATGAAAACTTTTAGTTTAAGAATGAAGGGTTAAATAACCTAACACAGCTTTGATTTTATAGCTGCATTAAAGAAGATGATTACTGATATTATAGAAAACAAAAATCAATTACCCCTCCAAGGACCAAACACATTCAAGGAGCACCCTGTAAGCTGAGGAGAGACCTAAGTGATGAGACTAGCTGTAAGAATGTAACAGGGGTTGTGTTTGAAGTATTTAAATTCCCATCAGTATGTTTAGTCCTAGAAAATTGCTAGCAGCAGTCTTCACAGTGCCTTGGGAAAAGACATTTCAAGAGGAAACTTGATAATTTTAAACTCTTTTCCCCCTTTACCATCATCTATCTTCTATCTGTGTCAAGCTCACTGCGGATCCTGCTATAAAGCTGGTGGGTAGCTGGGCTGTTTGGTGCCACCACAGCTACATCTTGTTTCTTTTAATAGACAGCACCACAGTGTTTTGCACTTGCGTCCAGCAAAGCACCTTGGGAAGGAAGCTGGGCAGTGTTTGTGTCTGAGAGACTGTAACAAATAAAAGCTGCAGTTCTAGGGTGTTTTTTTTTTTTTTTCCTCATTTCACTTAACTGTGCTTTCTCCACTTTTCATCAACTTGCGTTTGATGATTTAAAAGAAGCTTGACTGTTCCTCAGCTCTTGTGCCAAGGAGGGTTTTTTTTTTTAAGACTCTTAAACTCAAAACTCTGCACAAAGATTTCAGTTTCAAATGTGTATTATACATTGATAGAAAAGTGTTTGCACAGGCAACTTTTGAAAGTGTTTTAAGATTCAGGGTGGGGGTGGGGGGAGGGATGGGGGAATGGCAAACCAAAATTGTGTTTGGAAACTAGGAAAAATTAAGAAACCACATAGATTGGTTTTGCTTCCTTGCCATGGATTCTGGAAGGACATAGTTCTTCTAAAATTTCCTGTTAATTGGCATGTACATCTCATTTAAAGCAAATTAAGTAGGGCAAGCAAGTCAGTAAAATAGAAGTATTAAAAAGAATCATCCTTTTAATCATAGACCTTATTTTGAGATTTTACAAAACCTAGCTTCAGCCAGGTGTGCATGTTGCTGCCATTTGGCATTTTTGAATCATCTTGTGTAATTGTCACCATGAAAGTGTTACTCAGAATTGTCACAGATTTTTTTTTCATCTTTGTGCAAAAACATGGAAAATTGTCAGTGACTTTGTGTTGAGGTTTCCCCCATTTTGCTGCCTTTGGGACACAATTTTCGTTAAATACTTGGTCTTGGCTGCATTCCTTTTTTTTTTTTTTCATGGGGTTCAAAAGAATAAACATTTTCTTACAGATAAAACTAGTTTTCTGCCTTTTTAACTTTTCAGGAGGGCACAGCAAAATAGATTGTTGTGAGTGGGGCTTAGAGGGTTGCTATCTTGTTCTCTCCTCACCTCAGGCCAGGTCAGCTGGGGGTGCCTCACGCAGCAGATTCACTGGGCAAGGAGCAGACATAGGATTTGGGGGAGCCCATCGAGATCTTGAGTAGGTTTGATTTCTGTTCTTACAGCGTATCAATTCTCATTTGTTCTCTCTTTCTTTCCCTTCTCTGGCATCTGATAAGAGCCAAGACTTATGTTCTGGTACAACCCTCTTTTTTTTTTTTTTTGAAGGAGGTAGGGTTGGGGAGTACTTAATGAGAAAATCTTGAGAGCAGATTTCCTTCACCAATGCCTTGCCCTCTCCTGTTTTCTAGAATCTTGTTTGGCCTCTTAGTGACCAAGGCTCTATTGGGTTTCCTATCTGCTATAGGTCCCGAGCACCAAGGCAACCACTTCTGTTATCCTCCCTTGTTTTTAGAGGCTTTGCATGTTTTCATCTTATGAGAAGCCAGCTGCCCCTCTTGGCCCATGTTTCCTCTCTTGGCCATTGTTACAATTGATATTGGCTCCAGTTCTGGAAAATTCTGCTCTTGGCACCTCATGCTCTGTCCTTATTGCTAGATAGCCTTTCTGAGTCTTGGCCATCACGTGTCTTGCAGACACCGTAGTTAATGCCATGAGTGGAATTCCCCAGGGGAAACGTGTTGGCTTGGCTTGGCTTGGCTTTTGCCTTTGCCTTCCCTGAAGGAATGTATCTGCTTCCAGAGTGCTCATTGGCATGTTCTTTTCCACCAAGGAACTCTCCAGCTGTTGTCTGTGTTATTTTAGGTCCGTCATCAAGTGGCTCCCTGTCTTAGTACCTCATAAGTTATTACATGCCATAAAGCAGTGTTTGCCATTCGAGATGGCTAAATATTTACAGGAAGAGCAGGCTAAGTGTGTTTTGAGTAGCTGAATAACATCTCTTTATTGACATCTCCCAACTTTACATAAGGAAATAGCTGCCATGTGTTCATTCTCCCTGTGGTAATCTTTCCAGGAAAGCCTGAAAATGAGAATGAACAATTCCTCATGACTTCCAGCTTAAAGGAAGGGGACAGCCCTTTGTCCTAGCACCCTTCCCCGTGCTGCCTATATTAATCCGGCTGTGAAGAGCCACCTGGGAAGGCCAAACGTTTCTAACAGCTGTCATCAGATCGCTGCTTTTGAAATCCACACCACACCAGAGGGAGCTAAAGAGGTAAACCAGAAACCTGTCCTGAAGCCACTGAGTTTAGCTAAGTCAAACTAGTAAACTGTCTTCGGGTGGGCCATAGTAGCTAGGCCTGTTTAGGTTAAAGGGCCTCTGAGACCTATAAATGCCTGGTTATATGTGCTTCTCAAAGAAATTTAGTGCTGAGCTGGCCTATTCACAGGCCTAGTGCTACTTCCCAAAAGTGGCCCCTTTAAGAGCCTGAGTCTGCTCTCTAGTTAATGTCACTCCCTGCGCCACAGCCAAGCCCTTCAGACAGGGAGGGGAGTCTACCCCCCAGCTTTGCCACTGCTGACTCTCTTTGCCCTTAACCTCTCTGAGGTGCTGTTTCCTCACCGTTAAGGAGGAGATTGTTCCCTGCTGCCCTGCTTGATTGAAGGAGTGGCTATGAAGACATGAGGCAAAAAAGTGCCTTGAGAACTATCCAGGCTCTCCCAATGGGAGTTAAGACCAGTAGCAAGGAGTCATGATAAGGGCAGGGTCCCAGCTAAGAACCCTGCTAGCTCTGTCCTTGACAGCCTGACTCCTGACCTATGCCACTCAAAGTGCAATTGTGGACTCCCAGACCCCTGCCTGAACTTCCATTTTAACCAGATGTCCAGGCAACTCAGTTGCTTATTCATTGTTTTAGAAGCCTCACCCTGAGGTGACTTTCCTAACTTAAAGACTCATCACTGTCACCCTGTCCTAGTTGTGAAAAGGCCGATACACAAGCTTTGAAAATTTAGAATTACAGAGCTTAATTGATGAGAGGGCCATGCCAGAGATGAAGACTTCTGAACCTTTTGCCTTTTCTTTTACCTCTTTTATTTGCATGGTTTCCCCACCATGGGGAGGTAACCTCCGTAAGGGAAAAGATTTGTCTGTTTATTGCTATAACCTGAGAAACTAGAACAATGCCTGCCACCTAAAAGGTGCCCGGTAAATATTTGTTGAATGAATAAGGCTAATAGATTAGACAGGTAATCTGAGCTAGTGTCAATCAGAGCA
This sequence comes from Loris lydekkerianus, assembly GCA_963574355.1. Classification (NCBI taxonomy): domain Eukaryota; kingdom Metazoa; phylum Chordata; class Mammalia; order Primates; family Lorisidae; genus Loris; species Loris lydekkerianus. The sequence goes on along the minus strand of CAUYPK010054536.1, from coordinate 24,198 downwards.
TCTCTGTAATAGTATTATTGGAATAACAAGTGTAAACAGAATCATTTTTAGGAGAGGGAAAAATTTGAAGTAGCATATTAACTATGACATCTGCCATCTGCTTGTCTCTGGTTTCTCCTGAAACCTTGTTTTACTTGTCAGATTCTCACTACAAACTCCAGCTTGATTTAGCCAGGTGCAAAAAAATTAACAGCTGGATGCTGAGAACAATCACTTGTCTGTCTGGGAAACCTCGCTGCAGGGGTCTGCTGAGGGCCTATCTGTTCATCCCGCGGAGCCATAGACCCAGCTTCCCCAAGAGCCAGTACCACTGCATCGGGAGTCAGTGTGGGGATGACAGTAATGGAATTACGAAGCATTTCCTCCAGCAAGGTATCTGAGTGAGTGAACGTCCCGGAGGATAGGGATCCCTTTCCATCTGACCAAGGGGACCCCACTTTTCTTTCCTCCCTCTTTCCTAGGGCTTATTTCAAGCGTTTCTGCCTTGTTCTGTCTCCGTGTCTGCTTTTAGTTCCTGTGCCTCTGCCTGAGGTTCAAGTCCCACATCCACACAGGATGTGCTTTCTAGGGTTCTAGAATCACACTGCCTTGAAACCTATCATTTCTCCCCTGAGAACCCCAGGCTTAGCTTTGCACATCCCAGTGGGACCTTGTAACCCTTGTCCAGGAAGCCTGAGCCTCAACTCTAGGAGCTGTTTGCTCCCTCTCCCGGCTCTACAACCTTAGGGTTGAGGGGGAGGTGGGGCTGAGTGTGGGCGGGCCCCAGCACCTCCCTCTTCCTCAGTTCTACACCATTCCCCTTCCCACTCCACTGCTCACAGTGGCTCTTCATCGGGACAAGGGCTTGCTCTCGGAGGCCTATGCCATTTTGGCATACGCTTATCTGGTATTAAGCCCACCCATACTTAACATAGAACATTCTCAAACATAAAGGTTCACCAGAACAGCCTAAAGTAGCCTGTTTAAACACAAATTACTGGGCCCTACCTCCACAGTTTCTGATTCACGAGAACTGGGTGGGGCGGGGGAGCCTGGAAAACTGCATTTCTAACAAGTACCCAAGTGAGGCTGGGTACTGGACCCCAACTTCAAGAGCCACTGACCCTGGGGCTCAGCCCTGCCCAAAGCCATCCCCCCCAGCTGCCACCAGAGGGCACACATGACCTTAGCCAGAGGTCTCATTTCGCCTCCAGCTACCAACCGCTAGCCCTGCTAGACAGCAGAGGTTCTTTCCTGGCGGTTACATTTTTTTTAAATTTCAGGTTAATGTGAGGGTAGAAACAAAAAAATTTGGAACGCTTCATGAAATTACACATCATCCTTGCGCAGGGGCTATGCTAATCTCTGTATCGTCCCAATTTTAGTATATGTGCGAGCACTCTAAAGGTTACTTTCTACTTGTAATTTTTGTTGTTTTATACAGTAGAACCTCCATAGTTGACCACCTCCCTACACTGACCACCTCCTTAAATTGACCTAATGTTCATAGACCAGACATGTATCACATGTACATATCAGTACAGCAGGCCTCGCTCCGTATGTTGGCCCGCTTGTTAAAGTCCCTGAGGTGGTCAACTTACAGAGGTTCATATTAGGAAGAAGAAACGTAAAAAGTAATACAGGTGTTCTCAGTCTGTCTGTAAGTTCAGATGGAGCAGCCTTTTGAAGGTGTTGGATGTCCTGGCTCTCAACAAATAAAACTAACAGTTCCCAGTGGATCAAGTTTCCAGGGCTTCCCTCACACTAACGTGGAGATGTCCATTCAGAATATTCTAGAATCTTTCTGTATTCAGAACCCAAAGGCAATTAAGATGATAGGTGATTTTCATTTTCTTCTATATATTTTACTGTATGTTTAAGATTTTCTACAATAAAATTACTATTAATTTATAATAAAAATGCTGATTTTTAAATATTTTAAATATAATTAAAAGCCAAAACAATAACTCCCCCCAAAAACCCCAAGGGAGAACTTGGGGTGAGTGTCTTGATGCACCAGCTAGCCCTTGCCAGTTGGTTCCGCTAGCAGTATCACAGTTGCCCAAGCACTCCAGAAAGCAATTTGGGACCAAGGACTAGATGGTCACCAGTGAGGACTCAGCCTCTCATTCTTCGCCTGTTGCTGTGGCTTGTGGCTCGTGGCTCAACCCCACACAACACTCCAGTCACACTCAGTGCTGCTGTCCTCAAGAACCCAGGGCCTCCCACAGATCAAGGGCAAGAGAACAAGCTCCAAATATGAAAACTTACAGACTTCTCAGTCTTAGGTTCCTAATCACTGCCTTGCAGACATATTTTGTTTAATCTGCATAGAATGTAATGCATTTGAACTACCATTTAAAAACTGGGATATTTCACATTATCCATATTCTTTTGTTTTCTGTTGGAAAATCTGAAGCCCTGGCAGCTCAGGGCCAGCATCCCTCTCCAACTGCAGGGTTTGGGAGAAGAAGAGCAGCGGGTCTCAACGCAAGGGTGCTCATTAGAATCACCTCTGGAACACTTAGAAATACCCGGGACCAGGGCTCAGCCGGGTTTCACTGGGCTAGGGAGGAACCTGGGCATCGTTTGTTTATTTTAATTCCCCATGAGTTTCTAATGCACAGCCAGGGTTAAGAAACTGGGAACTAGGAGATAATAAGAAGAAGCTTCTATCCTGGCTGAGGCCTGGACCTCAGAGTATGTATGTGGTGTCTGTAGGCCTGCGGCTGGAGATGAGCCAGGCCTTAAAGTGTTTTTAGCTGGCCAAATGGGGACTTGAGCTAAGTCGGTCTCTGCTGTCTTCCTTCCCTCCCTGCCGAGACCCTTTTGGGCTCTTCTTCCTTCTGGCTTCTGGCCTTCCCACAGGACTTAGTCTAGATTCCCCTTGTTAACCACATTCATCACACTGATGTTTGCACATATAAATTATAGCCCTCCGGTTTCTAAAAAGGAATTTTGTTAGCATACCTCAATTTGTAGTTAGTATGTGTTCTCTTCTTATCTGAGGATTTGTTTTTAAACTATAAGCCCAAGGGGGAGCTGAGTGAAAAGCTCTGGGGTGAGCACACATGAGGCTGTCTAGAAGGCTGAGAAGCCAGCTAGGAAGGGCAGGAGGTGCTACCAGGGGTAATTTTGGAGGCAAGAGCTGCTCAGAGGGGTCTGGGCCCTGTCCCTGCCCGTGAGACGGTGAGTCCATGTCCTAGCTTTCCTGGATCAGTGTTGGGAGACTGTGGCAGGTGTGTACTATTGCTCTCAATTGTCTGCGCCATCCCCCCTGTGAGGAGGACACATGCCACTCTCCTCAGTGTTACAATGGGCTGTGTGACTTGCATTGGACAGTGAATGTGAGTGGACATCACATGTGCCAGATCTTAGCAGAAGCTTTAAATGCACCTGTGTGGCTCAGCGTGGCCTCTTCTAGCTTCTTTCTGCAGGAGAACAGTATTTCCCAGAGAAGGGCCACACCTGGGTGAGAAGGCAGTCAAGGCATAGCCTATACTTAGGCCTGGGGCAAAAGTACAAGTGGCTTACAAGCCACTGAGATTTGGGGCTATTTGTTACCACAGCAAAAACTAATAAGAGAAAGAGTCTAAATATCTGCCCTCCCCTTAGCTGAACCCTGAGCAGGAGACCAAGAATGTAGGGAAGGAGATTCAGGAAGTTGCTATGTTCTGAATGTTTGCACACCCTCAGAATTCATATGTTGAAATCCTCACCCATAGATGATAATATTAGGAGGTGGTAGCCTATGGGAAGTGATTAGGCCGTGAGGGAAGAACCTCCCTGAATAGGATTAGCACCCTTATAAAAGAAGCCACTGGCCCCTTCCACTGTGTGAGGCCCAGAAAGCACCATCAACAGACATCAAATCTGTTCATGCCTTGACCTCCAAAGAGGTTTAAAAAACAAATTTCTGTTATTTATAAGCCACCCAGTTCATGGAATGGACTAAGACAGCCCCCCCTTGACTTGGTAGAGCTTGTGACCCCTCCAAGGCTACACATGGAAATCAGGAGGGTTTTGTTGGTTTGTTTTTTGTTTTTTGTTGTTTTTTTTTTGAGACAGAGTCTCACTTTGTCACCCTTGGTAGACTGCTGTGGCATCATAGCTCACAGCAACCTCAAACTCTTGGGCTCAAGTGATCCTCTTGCCTCAGCCTCCTGAGTAGCTGGGACTACAGGTACCTGTCACAATGCCCAGCTTTTTTATTTTTTGAGAGGCAGCGTCTCACTCTTGCTCTGGATGGTCTTGAACTCCTGAAATCAGGCAATCCACCTGCCTCAGCCTCCCAGAGTGCTAGGATTACAGGCGTGAGCCACTTTGCCCTGCCAGAAACCGGGAGTTTTTACTATAAAAACAAAAACCTAAGGTACTTTTAGGCCGGAGGGGCCAGGAAGACCTCCACACCAATAGTTCTTGTAGCCAAAGTCCAAAGAAATGAGTCCTAGCCTTTCTGCCACCAAGACCCCTTTCATTATCTTCCTCTCTCAAGAGCTTCACATCTTAAGGACTGGCTAACAACGCTAACTACGTGCATTAGTCCATTCCTACCAATGTTTGTCCGAGGAGTAATTGCTCACAAACTTCTGCTTAGCTCATGTGGCCAGTGGAGCTGAAAAGCAAGAGTCCACCTGTGCGACTTCATCCTGGCTTTTTGAAATGCCAAAAAAATAGCTTTAGAAATGTACACTACCATCTTCCCAGGCCTCTATATATCTGGGCCCCCAGTTGGAAACTGACAACTTAATATGCCCCCTTTCCTGAGAATGTGTTATTCCAGCAGCCTGCACTGGGAGCAGAAATGTTCTCAAGAGCCAAAGGGATTGGCCCAGCAGGAGAATTTTGAGTGTAGAGGCTGGAACAGCAGGTCCCGTGGGATGGCTACTCAGCAGACTAGCCCTGACTTTGAACAAACTGAATTCCTGTGAGAGCCGAGGAGGTGCGATGTGAACCTTGCTCCTAAGATGCTTTCTCAGTTGGACAGAGCTCAGGCCAAGTCTCCTAAGCTCTCTTGCCTCCCTTTCTTCATCTGTCAGATGGGGATGGTGACTTCCCAGAGTTCACAGGTTGCTGTGAGAATTCAATGGATTATTAGTACCTGCCGGGCACTGAGCTAGATAGTGCTTACTTCATCTACCCCACTGATCCTCACGGCTGCTTTAAAGGAATAGACAAGGGGTGGGCTGGGGAACTTGTCTTAATGATGGAATGAGCTAAATGCATCTAAGCATCTAAAGCTAATTTAAATGACCTGTGTGGGCTGGCGCAGTGGCTCATGCCTGTCATCCTAGCCCCCTGGGAGGCCAAGGCAGGTGGATTGCTTGAACTCAGGAGTTTGAGACTAGCCTGAACAAGATTGAGACCCTGTCCCTACTAAAAGTAATAAAATTAGTCAGGCGTTATGGTGGGCACCTATAGTCCCAGCTATTCAGGAGGCTCAGGCCAGAGGATAGTTTGAACCCAAGAACACCCTGTCTCAAAAAAAATAATGAAATGAAATGAAATGGCCTGTGTGCATGTATTTGTCTGCATTCACACCCCAGGTGGTCTCTCTCTCTCTCACACACACACACACACACACACCCCTTCTTTTATTTATTTATTTTTTATTTGTAACAGAGTCTCACTATGTTGCCCTCAGTATAGTGCTATGGTGTCACAGCTCACAGCAACCTCCAACTCTTGGGTTTAAGTGATTCTCTTGCCTCAGCCTCCTATGTAGCTGGGACTACAGGCGCCCACCACAACGCCTGGCTATTTTTTTTTTTTTTCTGTTTCGGTTGTCATTGTTGTTTAGCAGTCCAGGGCAATGTTCAAACCCACCTGCCTCAGTGTATGTGGCCGGCACCCTAAATACTGAGCTATGGGAGTTGCCACGCTTTCTTCACTGATGACTCTCACATCCAGAAGCTCCAGCTAGGCCTCTCCACTCAGATATCTCACGGGCTCCTTAGGTGCAGTATGTTTAAACCAAGTTCCTCCTGCCCCCCCAACCCCTCCTGTCTTCCCCATCTTACTTCATGGCATCTGCATCCTTCAGTTGCTAGGGCTGTCCCTAGATCCTCTGTGACTCTTCTCTCTCTCTCACAGCCCACACCTAATCTGTCAGCAAACAGTTAGCTCCACCTACGAAATATTTCCAGAGCTTGGCCAGTTCTCACCTCCTCCACTGCTGCTGTCCTGGTGTGATCAACCATCCTCTCTTGCCAGGACTCTTGCAGGAGCCTCCTTACTGCTTCAGCCTTGCCCCACCTAATCCAGTTTCAATAAAGCAGCCAGAGAGATGCTGTCACTCTAGTGCTGAAAGCCCTCCTAGGGTTCCACATTCTCCTCAGAGCAAAGGACAGAATCCTGAGATTGTCTCATCAGCCTGTACACAGTTCATCCTCCTCTTGCCTCTCTGAACTCCTCCCTCCTTCCCTCCCCCAGCAGTGCCGATCCCATCAGGCACACCTGCCCCAGGGCCTTTGCACTTGCTGTCCCACCTCCCCTTTGTATAAACATTTTATTTTATAGTAGTTTTAAATGTACAGAAAAGTTGAGATGATGGTACAAAGAGATCTTAGAAACTCCACATCCAATTTCTTCCTATACTAACATCTTATACTAACGTGATACATTTGGTAGAATTAATGAACCAATATTGATACATTATTATAGACTAAAGTCCATATTTAATTCAGATTTCCTTAGTTATTACCTAATATCCTTCTTCCGTTCCAGAATCCCATGTAGGGTACCATATTGCATTTAGTTGCCACGTCTCCTTTGATTCCTGTTGGCTGTGAGAGTGCTGTTTCTCCTTTTAGGATGCCTGACTCAATCTCTCACCTCCTATGATTGTCCCTCCAAAGTTACCTTCCCAATGACCAGCTAAACTAATAGTCTCTATCCTGCCTCTCCGCTTTATTGTTCTCAGTATTTAACACCATTTCTCATAGTTTTTAGTTTATTTACTATATCACCAACATATTTTTCATTTTTACTTATTTTGTAGTTTATTTCCCCTGATAGAAATGTCAGCTCCGTGAGGGCAGGGAGTTTTGTCTGTTTGGCTTAGTGCTGTGTCCTTGGCACTTGGAATCATGCCCAGCACATAGTAGGTGCTCAGTAAATTCTTGCCAACTGAGAGGAACACTAGACTCTGACCGGAAGCCTCCGGTCCTCTTTCTGTCCATATTCAGCACTCCTGTCCCACTTCCTCTTCAGAGCTTGCCCAGCCCTGAAACCACCAGTGAGAGAAACCCTCTCAGAGGCCTCCTTCAAGCTGGCCCCACATCCCCCAATTCTCATAACTCCCACAACAATCCTGGGCATGTGTAGTCATCTTGACCTCACAGGTGAGGAAACTGAGGCCCAGAGGGGCAGGGAACCTTACTTAGGGTCTTACAGGCAGGAAGTGGAGAAGCTGGGATTTAACCCCAGGCTGTTCTGCTCCAGAGCCTGCATGCTTTAACCACAAGATTGTCCTATAAGACCCTGCGACTGGGTCCCTGGATCAGGGTGTCTGAGAGAGGGCTCCCTGGATGTCACCACTTCCCAATGGACTATTACCTGGGGACAGGAAATACTGAGGCTCTGAGGAGGTGGGAACTGAAAGGGCCGTGAGAAGGAAGTCACTCTGGGGTCCTCGTGTTTCCACTGAGGAGCCTCTTCCCCCATCAGTTTTTGCTACTGATGTTGATCAAACAGCTGCCCTGTTTATTTACAGCTGCTCACACCTGCCTTACCCCACTGCTGGGGAAGACATCTGAGCCAGAGTGGCCATTTGCAGCTACCACAGCCACTACCCACAGCCCACTGTGAGGGCAGCCTCATCCCCCAGGGCCTTGCCGCATCAAGGACTTAAGTGGCTGACACTCTCCACCTGGCTATAAGGAAGGGGCCTGTGCCCAGCTCTGTCCCAGGCCTAGAAGCTCTCAAGATGAGACCCTATATCCCAGCCTTCCCTTACCTCCCCACCTTCTCTTCTGTACCACAAGCTCATGGCACTTTTTTTTTTTTTTTTTTTGCAGTTTTTGGCCAAGGCCGGGTTTGAACCTGCCACCTCCGTATATAGGGGCTGGCACCCTACTCTTTTGAGCCACAGGCGCCGCCCCTCATGGCACTTTTAGTTGCTTGCAAGTGACAGAAAACCAAACCAAACAGGCTTAAAGGAAAGTAATTGGCTCAGGCCACTGAAAACTCCAGGGGATACAGTTGGCTTTAGGAGGAATAGCAGAGACAGGAGCTCAAATGCCACAATCAGACCTATTTTCTCTGAATTTCTTGCCTCAGATCTGCTTCTCCTTTGAGTGTTGGCTTCATGGTTACTCTCTATGTGATGGCAAGATGGTCGTGGGGGCTCCTGCTTCTACATCCAGCCAGGGTCCCCTCCCATGGGAAAAAAGCCAAAGTCCCGGGAGCCCCTCTGACTGGCTCTGCCTGACCTTGTGCCCATCCCCAACCCATCACTGAGGAACATGACACTGATTGGCTTGAGGCTGGGAGTAGAGCCCACCTTATGCCCAAGAGAAAACTGGGGAACAGTTATCAGAAAGGTAGGCAGGTGCTGGACAGGAAAAGCTGCAGATGCTGTCCACACCTTGGGGATGCCAGTACCTACCCCTTCATTATTCCAGGGGAGTGTCCTCCAGGCTCACACTAGCTTCCGTCAGTCTGCCACTCTCCCACATCTTTGACAAACCTGGGGCTCCTTTTGCCATTTCACAGTTGGGAAAAGCAAGGCCTGGAGAGAGGCTCTCTGTGCACAGTTTGGCAGCGGGAGAGATGCAGCCTGGTCAGAACATCCTGCAGGTTGGCAGAGAGGCTGTGGTGGGCCAGGTGCCTGCCTGTGCCTTGTCCAGTTCTACTAGACTGAGGAGGCTGAGCCCTGAGAGCTCTTACCACCTGCAAGAGGAAGAGCGGGGTGGGGGTGGGAGGGAAGCAGGTCTTCTCAATTCAGAGCTCTCACTTGGGGAAGATGGGGATTCATCTGCAAGACCTTGGCTTTGTGCAAAAAAAGCAAGTAGACAAACGGGGCCCATCCTGCCTTCTCTCACTGGATTGGGGGAGATAGTGGGTCCATAACAAATGCCAGTCATTATCATTAGTATTACTTACCTCTAGGAGCCTCAGTTTCCTCAGTTCTGAAATAGCAATTCACTTGTTCATTCAACAAACTGTTGACTGGCGTCCATGTGCCAGGCATTGTGGTTCAGACGTAGGATGGTTACAGAGATCAATGAGCCATGGTCTCTGTTGGAAGGACTAATCTTCTGTGGCAGACAGTCAAGACTTAAAACCCAGTGTGGGAGAGCCAAGCTGTATGTGAAGGTTACCCTACAGAAGTTAGGCAAGCTGGGGGTGGTGGGCAGCTACCTCCAGAGTTGGGCTAATCAAGGTGAGAGGTGTGAGCTAATTCTGTGTCCCCTGCTCTTTCCAGTGGGTCAAGTTGGCATGAAAACATTTGGGTTGGGCTTTAGTTGCTGTTGGTAATAGTCAAGGGTTAGGGATGAATGAACCAAACTCTATCTCAGGTACTTTCCTTCAAAAATATTATCTTAATTTTTTTAAAAATCTGGTGAAATAATGGATAAGCCTAATTCTTTAAAGACTTTTATATTTTTGAAAAATGAAGTTTCTACTCTAATGGAGGTTAACCTCTGATGGTATGAGTATCCATATTACACCGCCACCTGGTGGCAGCATACCGAAGTCACAGGTTTGTTTTACTTGGAGATGAACAGAGCACTGCAAGCTCAATTTTTAGACATGAGCAAAGATATCAAAGCCATGTCCCCTTTTCCTTTTCTCCCTACTCTTCTAAAATCGACTTCCATAATTAGAGCTCCCAAGTTCTCAGCATTTTTGTCTGAGCCACACCTTAGTTTCCAGTTTCCAGCAGACAAGCTATCCTGGTTGTCCTCCCATGTTCTGGCCCTTCACCAGCCCTAGAGAGCCTCAGGCTCTACATGGGAGCTAAAACCCCTAACCACCCCCCCCATTCACAATACCTCAGCCCAGCCAGGAGAAATGTGAGGTTAGAGAAACTGCCCAAGGGCAATGGGTAAGAGAGAAGCAGCTATACTCAGACTGATACGGGCTTGAATCTCAGCTGACTCCTTACTGGCTGTGAGTCTCTGGACCTCGGCAAGGCCTCTCTGAGCCTCACTCTGCCCATATGAAAAAAATAGAATGCAGTCTGGAATCAAATTTGGATTTCTTATTCTTTCTACTATATGTCTTTCTACTATTCTTTCTACCAAAGCTGGAGTGGGTAGAGACCAGGAAATGGTAGGGAGGAGAGGGATGGAGAGCCCCTCCATAGCTCTTCCCCCTCTTTGTGGTCCCTCACCAGAAATGTCTAAGGCTGGTCCCTGCCTGAGTGCTCACACTATCTCCCTCCCGGGCTCCTTTGCCCATCCTGATCTCATCAATTCCCTCTTTCCAACTCTCTCAGAGCATGGTCCCCTGCACCACTGATGATCTTGTAACTTACTTAGCACGGAATGGGTGATGATGAACAAAGGTCTTTTGCCACCTCTTGGGATCTGCACTGTGTTCTGGGCACCAGGGAAGGCAGAAGTTTCAGAACTTGGCTTCTCCCACTTTGGCAACCACAAGCCCTATCCTGGATCTTAGGAAATCAGCCTTCCAACCCAGTGCTGATGCTGTCTAGGTCTTGTGTGGCCTTGGATAAGTCACCCTTCCTTGAACCTCGGTTTCCCCTTCTGGGAAAGGGAACTCTCCAATATAGACTAGTCTAGCTCTGACAGCATGGCTGCTGGGGCAGCTGACAGGGTGGGCAGGGTTGACAGGTCCTCTCTCTTCCTTTCCTCTTTGGGGAACCCCAGGACCCTGCCCAGTCAGAAGAGGAGGCACTACCTCCCCTGGGGTACTGGATCTGAGGGGCTCCATAGTCCTCCCCCACTTTCACTGTGGGCAGCCAGCACTAAGTGCTATATTAATTATTACCAACTTCCCTTGGGAAGCAAATTCAAAGTGAGGTCACCATGGTAACTCAGGCATTGCAATGTGACCAAATTTTTAAAGTGCTCAACATGTTCCAAGCAAATTACTTCTCAGTGAATGAGAAAAGACTTCAATCCCACACCTCGGTGGCCTCAAGAAGAAAAGCCCAGGAGCTCCCATGGGGCCTGGAACATTTCTGCAAAGAAACAGGGGAGTGGGGTAGGGAGGGGAGATCAGAGCTAGGGCCTTGAGAGACCAAAGCTGGAAATGACATCCAGAGTCCTGAATGGTCTCTCACAGGTGGGCCCAAGGCCTGGCCAGAGAGCCAGAGGTGCTGGGTTTTAGTACCACCTCTAGCACCGTTTTGCTGGGCAGCCTCAGGCTGGTCCCTTATCTTCTCTGGACCTCCAGTAAAGCCTCACCCAGCAGTATTTCTTAAAAGACCAGACAGATGAGCTATATAGTTGATTGTTAACCTCATAATGAGGGTGGAGGGGGAAGTAAGAGGAAGGAGGGCAGGTTTTTGCTAATCAGGCCCCTGATACACGGAGGCCTGGATTCAAATCCTACTTCTGTCCAGCAGCTATATGACCTTGGGCCTATGACTTCACCCCTCTGAGACTTTAGCTTCCTTCTCTGGGAAAAGGGGTCTGAGAATCCCACTGCCACAGGGTGGTAGTGTGTAACTGAGACAGTCCATGAAGAGCACTCGGCACAGAGCCCTGCACACAGCAGGCACATGTGTCATCATCACTGATGCCAATTAATAAATGTCTCATGTGCCAGGCTCTGAGCTGAGCATGTTAGACACAGTCTATCACTGAATCCTCATTATATCCCTCCCATGAGATGGGTGCTATCATCAACCCCATTTTATTTTTAATTTTCAAAGATGCTTTATTATTGTTACTTCATCAGAAAAAAAGGAAAATGATTCTTCGAGTCACTCAGTCATTCAGCAAATATTTTTTGTATGCTAAGTTTCAGGAATAACCAGATGTCTTTTGCCCCTGTGTCCTCATAGTCGCTGGGAGAAGTGAACTCTCAGTTCTGCCCTTGCCGTGTGACCATCTTCACCACTACAGGGCCTGGGTCCTGACTTCTATCTGCAGCTTAGGCTCTCCGTAACTGACAATAGAAAGCAACAGCAGCTATTTACTAAATGCTTTATGTGGGTGATCTCTTTTATTTTTTATTTTTATTTTTATTTTTTCCTGAGACAGAGCCTTAAGCTGTCGCCCCTGGGTAGAGTACTATGGCATCACGGCTCACAGCAACCTCCAACTCCTGGGCTCAAGCGTTTCTCTTGCCTCAGCCTCCCAAATAGCTGGGACTATAGGCGTCTGCTGCAATGCCCGGCCATTTTTTGGTTGTAGTTGTCATTGTTGTTTGGCGGGCCTGGGCTGGATTCAAACTCGACAGCTCTGGTATATGTGGCTGGCACCGCAGCTGCTTGAGCTACAGGCTCCGAGCCTGCGATCTCTTTTAAATCTTTGCAACCACCAGGCCTGAGGTAACCTACAGGGAGCCTGGTACACACAAGAAATAGATACCTATATACTGGAGTATATAGGTACTTCTACGATGGTAGGTGCTGCCCAGTGATCTGCGCCCAAGTGGGATGCCAGCCCCTCCCTTCTCTCCTCCCCTACTAAGTGCCTTTGTGCAGTTCACAAGCTGCACACTGTACTTAACACACAGGTCAAGAACCTAGTTAAGGTATCACCAACTTGATTTTACAAAGGAGGAAACTGAGGTTCAGCTAGGTTAAATAACTTTTCTAAAGTCATACAAGTATACTCAGAAAGTGGCAGAGCCTTGACTTAAAGCTATGGCTTTAAGAGAGATTTAAATTACACCATCAGTTAAAAAATTAAGCGTTTAGATGTTGTTATTAATGATGTTAATAGGAGGCTCAGCACCCATAGCACAGTGGTTACATTGCCAGCCATATACACCGAAGCTGGCGGGTTCAAGACCGGCCTGCGTCTGCCAAACAACAATGACAACTGCAATAAAAAAATAGCTGGGCATTGAGGCAGACGCCTGTAGTCCCAGCCTGGGAGGCTGAGGCAAGAGAATCACCCAAGCCAAAGAGTTTGAGGTTGCTGTGAGCTGTGATGCCACAGCGCTCTACCAAGGGCAGCATGGTGAGACTCTGTCTCAAAAGAAAAAAAAATGATGTTAATAGGAAATAGAAGGGTGAAGACTTCCAAGACCATATGGAAATCATGCACAAGAAGTGACAGCCGGCTCGGCGCCTGTGGCTCAAGCGGCTAAGGTGCCAGCCACATACACCTGAGCTGGCAGGTTTGAATCCAGCCTGGGTCCGCCAAACGACAATGATGGCTGCAACCAAAAAATAGCCTGGCATTGTGGTGGGTGCCTGTGGTCCAGCTACTTGGGAGGTAGAGGCAGGAGAATCGCTTGAGCCCAGGAGTTAAAGGTTGCTGTGAGCTGTGATGCTACAGTGCTCTACCCAAGGCGATGTCTTGAGGCTCTGTCTTGAAAAACAAACAAACCAAAAAAAATAAAGAAGTGATAGCCTCTTTGAGAATTCTATTATTGCCTCAGGATCAACCCCATTTTACAGATGTGGGAACTAAAGCTGGCAAGATAAAGGTAGGGTCTGGATTCCAACCCAGGTCTGCCAGAGCCCAGGATCTGGCCCTACCATCACTACACAGCCTGGGGACAAATTGAGGCACAGGCAGCACCCATTGGCACATCCAGGGTTTGTGTCACAGCCACTGTATTGCCCTGACTCCTGTCTTCTGGGGCTGGGAACCTGGATCTGGTGGGTCTATCACTTCTGGGGGAGGGGGGGATTAGAGGTGGAGATCCCCCCTTCCCCAAGCAGGAGGCCCCTCTTCAGGTCACTGCCCAAGGGTATATCACACTGCCCTTGCCTCCGCCTCTTACTATCCCTGGCCCTGGAGACACAGACATGTACGGGTCATTCCCAACCTCATCCTACCCTGGCCTCACATAGCACCCTCCTGGGTCAGTCTCTTACCCACCAATCCCCCAGCCAGCCCCAGACAGGACTGTCATTCCTGGGACAGAGTGGGGTCAGGCCTGCTGTGATAGGTAGATTTAACAACCAGCCATTCCTACCACCAGCCCATTTGCCCTTCACCATCTCAGGCCCACGTGGGGGGCCGGGTCAGCCTGATCAGTCAGGGGAGAACAGTCAGAGCTGAACGTGCCTCCTATTGGATGGTGGTATGACCTCAGCAGATTACCACTGTTCTCTGAGCCTCAGTTTCTCTATCTATGAAATGGAGCAGATAATCTCCATTGTCTGCCTCCTAGGACTTCTGTGGGGACTGAGCTAGTGGCAACCATGACTTCACTCACTGCAGATCTCTACACACACGAGAGGTAATTCTGCTCATTGGCTATCTTGGCTGCTCCCTGGGATGGGTTCCCCAGAAGCAGCTCCTGAGGCAATGACAAGAGAGCATGGAGTTCCCGTGGGCAGGGACCCCAAGAAGCAAGGTGGGGAAGTGAGGCAGGGAAGGAGGAAACCAATCCAGGGAGTGCAAATGGGCAGCTTACAGCTGGGGACAACTGAGGCCCAATCGTGCTGGAGACTTCTGAGAAACTTGTAGAACGTGATTCAGATTTGTCCTAATTAAGGGGTGAGAAAGCGGAGGTATTTATCTACCAATTCCCACCGAACTCTGGCAGAGAACTGCTCCCAGAGACATCAACCCTGCTCTTCTGATCCACTCGATGGGAGGCACCTGCCCCATGGCCAGAGAAAACCCTGAAGGAGTCACTGGTTCTTCCAGTAGGAGGCTGTCATGTGCACAAGAGTGGGAACTAAGGGGACACAGGCAGGGCTGCACATACCTGATCTCATCTGTCTTCACGTCATGTTATGAGACAGGTTCTATTTTCAGCTCCACTTTGCAGAGGATCTGAGGTTCAAAGACGTGATGTTCGCTTCCCAAGGCCACACAGCTCAGAAGGGGTGGGGCAAGGATTAGAAATGGCTGCAGGATCTTTGGTCTTTTCACTGGTGCCCAGGTAGGCAGGACCTAGCCTCATAGGGGTTGCAACCAGTAGTGTGCCAATAAATGTTTAACAATAGGATGAAAAAAGCCTTGACTTGTAGTGTTTGCCAATTGCCATGGTGTAAATTCTCCCACCACAGCCAATTTCAGCTATCAAAGCATATCACTGAATACAGATTTGGGGAAAGATACTAACAATTGTTTTTCATGAGCCAGAATGAGCTGGCACTAGTACACTACTGGTTGGAAAATATTTGGTTTCAAATCCTACCCAGCATACCCCTCAGCTCAATTGGATTAAATTTCTCTCTGGGTGCAAGCACACCACACCTGTTCCAGCTCCCACCCCTTCTCCCCTGCTATTTCTCCCTTCTGGGATGCCATTTTCCTTCTTACTATGTGTCACAATCTTACCTTTTAAGAGCCTTCTCTGGTCCCACTTCCTCCAGACTGTATTAGTAAGGATAACTACTACTGGTTGCTATAACAAACAACCCCATAGTCTCTGTGACTTAACACAGTCTAAGTTTATTGTTCACTCATCCCACAATTCACTGCTTCATGAAGCCACAGGAGCTCCTACTTCTTCCATCTGTAAATGCTACTATCATCAACACTTCTCTTCTAAGTCCACCACAAATGGGGAAGAGAGCGTGGAGGACTCCACAGGAATTTTATGGTTGTATCTAGAACTGTTGCTCATCATGTTTACCTGTTTCTCTGGTCAGAATCCAGTCACTGGGACCTGCTAACTGCAAGGGACTGAGAAGTATGGTTTTACTATATTTCCCTGGATATGTGGTTTTCCTTCCAAGGAAAAAATGAAACCATGAAAATGAACCAAAGCCAGTTTCTGCTTTTTCTTCTGAACTTCCACTGTCCAACCCAACTTCTTTCTTTTCTAGATTCTTCCGAAACATACTACCTCTAGACTATTTTCTTTGGTGTTTGACTCAGCTGCCTGGTTGGTTAGTGAGTTGATCTTTTCTGCCTCCATAAACTCACAGAGGCTCAGCTATCAAAGGGCCCCTAGAAGCGAGGTTCTCAGTGCTTGTTTTGGTTATGAATCTGCCTTTGGACTCAGGATTCCCAGGCCTATTAGCAGATCTGGGGAAAGGCCCAGGAATCATAATTTTTAACCCACTTGTTAGGTAGTTCAGATGTACAGCCAACATTGGAAACCACTAATCTAGTCCAAATGTCCCATTCCACAGATTGGATACAGAGGTCCAGAGAACTAGAAGGAATTTGTCCTCCACCATGGAGTATATTAAAGCTGGATCTAAACCTTGAACTCAGGGCTCCCAACTATCAATCCTGGGCTCTGCTTACTACACCGTGGTCAGTCTCACCTATTGAGATACGACCGGGAACTCCAGCACAAGACAAAGGTAGATGCCAAATCAGTGGCCAGTTATCAAGATGAGCTTAGAGGCCAAAAGGTGGGGAGTTGAGTATGAGCTCCGGGGAGGAGACAGACCTTGTTCAAACTCTACCTCTTCCACCTGAGCCTCAGTTTCCTCATCTGGAAAATGGGGATAATAGTACCTAACTCTTAGGATGGTTAGGAGGATAAAATATGTGAAAAGCACTCAGCACAGCGTGTGGTAAATTCTTAATAAATGCTTACTGTTGGCTCTGATTATCTGCCAAGTGGAATGATTATTCTCAAGGAAGAGGCTAATCCAAGAGAGAGCCATGCCTGGGTGAAGTTTCAGCCACGACACAGACAGACTTTTCTCATGAAAATCAGCTCCCAAAATGTACATGCCGATCCCTTGGAAACTCAAGCTGCACAGCTTGATCTCGGTTTTTCTCCAATTTGGCACCTAACTAATTGTTTTAAAAATACACCCAAGCTGTGTCTGTGCATATGCAAGCCTGGACTCGCTCCTGTGAGCAGAGGCTGTGTGGGGCCCTGCTCACAGGAGGGCCGTGTCTGTTGGGGGAATGAGGCTCTGTCGCCACCACAAACCACCCCCACCTCCCAGTGTCCCAGAACAAGGGTCCCTTTCTCAGTCACTTTCTGTCATGGTGGTGGCTCCCCTGCAGTTCTGCTCATGGTGTGCACTCAGGCACACAGGCTGAAGGAGCAGTCACCAACTCAGTGTCATTGTCCTCTGTGATCCAGGGAATTGGGGCTCTGGACCATCTTACTCTGGATCTGGAAGAATGTCCCATTGTCGCTTGAGTTCTAATGCAGACACCACCTCCCAAGAGGCAAAGCTTTGAGTCCATCTCTCTCTCTGTCTGCATGAAAGGGATTTGAGCAGCTACCTCCCAGGATTGGTGTGAGGGCTCACGGATATCATGCCACAGAACTGTTAGAAAGAACAGTGCCTGGAATGCAGGAAGAACTTACTAAATGATGAGTCACAGTCACCAAAAAGTGAAAATAACCCAAATATCCATCATTTGATGAATGAATAAACAAATGTGGCAGATCCATACAATGGAAGAGCATCCAGCCATGAAAGGAATGAGGCACTGGTACCAGCTCTGACATGGGTGGACCTTGAAAATATGCCACGTAACAAAGCAAGTCACAAGATGCCACATCTTATATAATTCTACATATAATTCCATTCATCTGAAAGGTCCAAAACAGGTAAATCCATGGAGACCAGATTAGTAGTTATCAAGGACTGGGGAATGGAGAATAACTGATAAAAGGTACAATATTTCTTACTGTAGAGGGGGAAAAAGATAAAAAGAAAAAGAACTAAACTAAAATAAATAATAAGGAGTATGTGGACTGGGTGCAGAGGCTCACTCCTGTAATCCTAGCACTCTGGGAGGCTGAGGCAGGCAGATTGCTTGGGTCAGGAGTTTGAGACCAGCCTGAGCAAGAGTGAGACCCATCTCTACTAAAAATAGAAAGAAATTAGCCAGGCGTTGTGTGGGTGCTTTTAAGCCTAGCTACTTGAGGGGCTGAGGCAAGAGGATCACTTGAGCCCAGAGTTTAATTGAGGTTGCTTTGAGCTAAGGGGATTCCACTGCCCTCTAATCTGGATGACAGAGTGAGACTCTGTCAAAAAATAAAAGGAAGGAAGAAAGAAAGAAAGAAAAAGAGTATGGGGTCGCCTTTTGGGGTGATGGAAATGTTTTGGGATCAGACAGTGAGGATGGTTGCACCACAATAGACTAAAAGCAACCAGACTTAACACTTTAAAATAGTGACATTAATGTTACGTGAATTATATGCCATTAATTTTTAAAATGCAATAAATAAATACATAGTAAATGATAGGAAATACTCCCCTCCCCTCCACAGAGCTGTTCGCTCTGCCTTAGCACTGTGAGCACCCCCTGCACTTCTTATCTTTTCATTGTGGTTTTCCGTGGACTGCTCTGTCTCCCTGGTCCCAGAAGCCCGACAAGGGCAAGGTGAAAGTGGGCTGCACTGGCTCCTCTCTGCAGCCCCAGCTCCTGGCGGCAGCGGCAGGTGCATGGCCCAAGCGCTCGTGCTCTGCTCCTAAAGCTATGTCATCGCGCCTCATGTGTGCCACTGGGGCCTGGAACCATGGGACACTGGCCTTGCATTTCTCCTCACAGCAAGGGCTTCCTCCTGTCTCCAGTCTGCCCAAGCCCATCTCCTGCTACCTCCAGGACCCTGTTTGATGCTGAGAGGGAAGAGCCCACAGCCACCAACCAAGCAGCCGGCCCCTTTCACTCAGTAATGAGGAAAGCTAGGTCCAGACAGGGAGGGACACTTAGTGTCATGCAGCAAGGTGTGGCAGAGCTGGACCAGGAGCTCAGGGGCCTGGGGCCCTTCTTGATGGTGGCAAATTGGAGGACAGGCCTGCAGGGCTGGGTAAGCACGGAGGGCCCTTGCACCTTCTTATACCAGGCAGGTGACAGCCTGGTACATGACGATGTGGAGGGCCAGAAGGACAATGGGATCAGAGAGGACTGGAGTCAGGCAGGAAAGGCCTCAGCACAGTCCTTATCACAATTCCTGACTTTATCATTGCTTAGTTGTGGGAGACAGTTGTTACCACAAAACCACAGCACTAAACCCACTTGTTTCCCTTTATACAAGCCCCTTTCCCAGGGCCTGTCTCTGCAGTCATGTCCCCTTCTCCCTCTTCAGGTCCCCAGGACAAGGAGCCCCCATGTCGGGATGAGGCTGGACCCTGAGGTGAACTGAGAACCACTGCTGCAGCTGGCCCCCCACTGCTCTGAGGCCCTGCCCAGGTCCTCTCCCCAGGCTCTGCACTTGCGCCTCTGCAGAGTACCTGCTGCATGCCCAGGTTAAAGAAGATAGCAAAACCAGCACAGGCCCTGCCCTGAGGGAGGTCTCGGTCTGTAAAGAGCCAACAAGCCCACAAATTAAGGTTCTCATTACAACCACCATGACTGGGTCATTTGCAGACATGCAGAGAGCCATAGAGTGAGGGAGCCCTGAGCTGGCCTGGGGGCTCAGAGAAGCTTGTCTGAGGACGTGAGCCCTGAGGGTGGAGGGCAGCAGCCCCTAGCTTGTCTGGAGTGTCACTTCTGGGAGTGACTTGGGGACACAGCCAGAACAAGAGCCCAGGGGGTGTTGAGTATTGTATGTGTGTTTTGTGTGTATCTGTGTGTTGTGTTACATTGTATTGTTGCATGTATGTGTTATGTGTATACATGTGTTGTGTGATCTGAGTTGTGTGGTATGTGTGGTGGGTGCATGTGTGTGTCACACAGTCCAGTGGGACAATGTCCCACTCCTGTCCCTCCCCCATAGGAGAAGTGGATTTGCTGAGCAGCTAGTGAGCGCCTGGCCTGGCCTTCCCGCCCTGCGCCCTGCGCAGGAAGGGGCCCCTGTTCCCAGCGCCTCTCCTGTCCCTCCCCCACAGGAGAAGTGGATTAGCTGAGCAGCTAGTGAGGCGCCAAGGTGGCCTGGCCTTCCCGCCCTGCGCGGAATGAGGAAGGGGCCCCTGTTCGTCCGCCGTGGGATGGGGAACACTGCCCACACTCCTGCCACCTCAGGACATTCAGTGTTGGTTTCTTCATTTGATGGCACGTGCCTGGGAGAGGAGCTGGAAGGGAGCTGTGTCTGCATGTGATGCTCGGCACAGGGACAGCCCTCTCAGCATTCTGGAAACATGGAAGGAAACACCCTTTTGTTAGTTTTCCCTCTCAGAATCCTTCAGCGGCCCTCAGGTGTCAGTCCTGATCTTACTCATTGGTGTGGGAGGCCTCTGGGGTCTGCTTGGATCTACTCTGTCCCTTCCCTTCTGGTCTCAGCCCTTGTCCCTCCCTGTGCCCTCCTCTACCCTACACACACCTGCACACCCCAGCTTCCCTCCCTCCCTGCCCCAACCCAGCACACTCAGCCTGGCCCATGCTCCTTCATTCATTATATGTCACCTCCAGAGGGCTTCCCCATCCCAGGACCCCCACTGGCCCCTGAGGGCAGGGCCCTTGGCCTCCTTTGAGTCACTATTTCTGTAGTGCCCAGCAGGGGATAATATGGTAGCTGCCCAGGGCGACCCTTGTGATTGCTGAATTCAGATGATTTCATATCAAAATGCCTCAGAAAGCTTTAGGTTATCAGAGAGGGCCAGGCCAAGACTCCCTTGTCTGAGGCTGGGGTGCAGCGCAGGGCCTAACCATGTCCTCCCCAGCCACACAAGGTAGCCCTTGCTGTCATAGGCCCCTGTGGGGATGTTTTCCATAAGCAGTGACATGAGATGCTTTGGTGGGCAGACACCACATAGAGAGAGAAAATTATTCTATTTCCAATGAGGAAGGAGAGTCTCAAGGGGGACTCTGTCTTCTGGCCTTTTCTCACCTCCCCTGTGAACACAGAAGCTCTCCCAAATTCAGCTACAAGTGAACAACACTGCTGGGGTGATAGTGTAGCATCGATTCATGACAATCATGCTGTTTTTCATTGACAGAGTTTCCTTCGAAAATGAATTGTTTAAAGGAAACTCTGTAAATGATGAGTTGATTTTTTAAAAAACACCAAATAGCTGTCAGTACAGCAAAAGCGGAAGTGGTTTTGAATGTCAGAGGTTTGGGAAACACACAACCCAAGGTTTCTGGGCCCCAGGAGGTGATGTGGTCTAGTCCTGGTTTTCTCTTGGCATTGACAAGGCAGAACTGACTCACAGGTGGCCTGAGTCCTTGTCTCGTATCCAAGCATCAGGTGCTCAATCTCCAAAGCAACAGTGGGGAAGGGAGCTGGTGTCCAAGACGGCTGACTCTGAGGTGGAGGCTGGTACTCTGGCTGTTCCCCAGACACTGCGTCCCCCTCAGAGTGTGAGCACAGATGGCAGGGCCTGGGTCTGCCGTGGCCTCCTCTATTTCCAACCCCCTCCCCATAGCTTTTCCTAAAAACCTCTCAGATCAGAAGCAGGGGTCTGACTACCTGGATCTTCCCCTCCCTCCCCTCCTGTGGGCTACAGATGCCATACTGTTACAGGTAACGCTGAGGTTCCTTGGCACAGAGCCTCGGTCTTCTGCCCTAGATCTCCCTTCCAGATTCAGGTCCCTCCATAGCTCCCAGCTGCTGAGAGAAGCCCTCAGTCATCTGAGGTGGTTTTCTGACACTTTCCTTTAAATTTACAGTGGTTCTCAACCTCCCTAATGCTGCGGCCCTTTAATACAGTTCCGTGGGTTGCAACCCACAGATTGAGAATCACTGCTTTAAAACAAACATTACCATCAGCTCAGTGCCTATAGCTCAAGCAGCTAAGGTGCCAGCCACATACACCAGAGCTGGAGGGTTCGAATCCAGCCTGGGCCTGCCAAACAACAATGATGATTACAACCAAGAAATAGCCAGGCATTATGGCGGGTGCCTGTAGTCCCAGCTACTTGGGAGGCTGAGGCAAGAGAATCACTTAAGCCCAGGAGTTGGAGGTTGCTGTGAGCTGTGATGCTATGGCACTCTATCCAGGGTGACAGCTTGAGGTTGTATTTAAAAAAAAAAAAAAGTTATCATCACCACCACCACTGCTTGCTATATCTATTGGATTAAGGTGAGACCAGTGAGCTGCCTAATGTGCAAAATTCAAGAAAGCATCCTCTTTCTTTATGACCCCCTGCAAAGGGACTTTTATGCTTCAGGCCTCACAATCCTGTCACAGGACCAGTCCCTGATGGTTAGGCTGGATGCTGTGGCTCACACCTGTAATTCTAGCACTCTGGAAAGCTGAGGTAGGAGGATTGCTTGAGTTCAGAAATTTGAGACCAGTCTGAGCAAGAGAGCAAGAACCCTGTCTCTACTAAATATATAAAAAATTTAGTGGGGCATCATGGTGTACACCTATGAATCTAGCTACTCAGGAGGCTGAGGCAGGAGGATGGCTTGAACCCGGTAGTTGCTATGAGCTAGCTGATATCATGGCACTTTTTAGCCTGAGCAACAGACTGAGACTCTGTCTCAAACAAACAGAAAAAAAAGCCCTGCTGGTTAGAAGGATGTTCTAGAGGTCATCAGGGCTCTGAGCTGTTCTCATAGCAGTTGCTGCTTTGGGAAAATAAGAGCGCAGCCTAAACGGTTGTGTGGGTTATGCACTGCACAAGGGCATGAAGCTAAGGGGGAAGGGTGTCTGTCTGAACGTGGAGGAAGGAACACCTTTTCACTTTTCATATTTTGTCCACTGGTGAGGGAAGTTTTTAGTACTTCCAACAAGGCTATCAAATGTGCTAATTGTGGCCCTGTGAACACAATGAAGAAATTAGAAAAGACCTGGGACTTGCCCTAGGACACATGAAGCAGGGCAAGGACCCAGGCTTCTTGAATCTTTATTATTTTATTCTTTAATATATTATTTTGTACCTATGATTCTTCTTCTTATCACACTGGTAAAATATGTTAGGGAACTGGGCATTATTCATAGGCTAGATAAATCTAGAATATGATGTCTCTTTTACACACCTTTTTTTGTTTTTTACAGACAGGGTCTTTCTCTGTCACCCAGGCTAGAGTGCAGTCGTGTCATCAGAGCTTGCTGCAACCTCAAACTCTTAGGCTCAAGCAATCCTCCTGCCTCAGCCTCCTGAGTAGCTGGGATTATAGGTGTGTGCTACCATGACTGGCTAATTTTTCTATGTTTTGTAGAGGTGGGTGTCCTCACTCTTGCTCAGGCTGCTCTTGAACTTCTGGCCTCAAGGGATCCTTCCACCTTGGCCTCCCAAAATGCTAGGATTACAGGCATGAGCTGTTCATGCCTGTAATCCCAGCCAATGCTCCTTCTTTCCTGTCCACCCCCTCCTGCTGAGGCAGAGGTCATGCCCTCCTCAATGTCTTCTTAGCAGCTCAGACTGGCCTCTAATCCTGTGTCTGCCTCCTCGACTGGACTAGAAATTCTTTGGGGGCAGAGACCCTATCTGTATAGAGTCAGGATGTGTCTGGTAACTTAAGTGGATTTTATATGCATAACCCACATATCTTGGGACCCTTTGGAGGCCAGTCTCAGCACCATGTGGCAGGGCATTTAATAAGACACAGACCATTAACAAAAAGTGATTCTAAAATAATTCCATCTGTTATTTGTGTCTCTTCATAATTCTTAAAATTCTCCTCCCTTGTGTCTCCATCTCTTTTCTTCTCACTGTGCCACTGAAGATCCTCTTTATCAGTTTTCTTCCTCCTGTGACACAAAACCTGGCCTAAAATCTAAAGTCACCTTTGAAAGAAAGAGAAGACAGGTGTTGCAGATCAGCTGGTCGCCCTCCCAAAGCCACCCTCACCTTCCTCATTGGCATGTAGCTGCTCTGCCGGACCCCATTTCCCAGCCTCCCTTACAAGAATGGCCACGAGACTAAGTCCTCACCATCAGAATGTGAATAGAAGTGGGAAGTCACTTCAGACCCAGGCTTTAAGTCATTGGTGTCCTCTGTTCTTCCCTGTTGGCTTAACCTAGTCTTGCCAACAAGATGATAATAAAGCTTTCCAAGATGGAAGAGTCATATGTGGAAGGAGCCTGGGTCTTTGAATGACTGTGTGGAACAAAGGAGCCCTCCAGAGTGAATCACTCCTGCAAGACTCTTCTGTGAGAGAGAAATAGACTTCCACATTCTTTAAGCTGCTACATTTTATGGTCTCTTTGTCTGGGCAGTTGATACTTACCCCCAGTATTAACAATTGAATAGGGAAAGAGAGAAGCTTTTGAAGTAGTTAAAGCCAGAATTTACTATGAAGCTAAACTATAGCTTTCACATGAAGGCTATAACCCAACTATACCTCAGGACTATGAGGAAAGGACCAAGGAAGGGGAAGGGAGGGGGGAGGTTTGGGTGGAGGGAG
>CAUYPK010054535.1:0-72773 GCA_963574355.1 Loris lydekkerianus | reverse complement strand
TCCCTTGGAGGGGTTGCTCTGGACTGGTTCTTCATGTTGCCAGGAGTTTTCTGCTGATTCTTCCTCATGAGTGATTTCTTTTATCTGTTTCCTTGCCCTAATTTTCCTTTCACTTCCTCTTGCTCTTTAAGTTTCTATGCCAGTTTTCCACTGTTTTTGTCCTCCTCTTGGGGTCCAGAAGTCTCTCTCTGACTCCTTGTATCCTCAAAGGGATGGTTATAGGCAGATCCCACCAGCCACAGATGCCCGGAGTCTTGTCTCTCCAGACTAACGGTGCCCAGATGCAAGGAAGCTGTTACTCGGCCACCATCTTGCTCTCCTCCAGTTTATTCTTTTCTTATTGATTAGTTTGAGTTCTCCGTAGATTCTAGTTATCAGACTGTTGTCGGAAGCATAGCCTACAAAAATCATCTCCCATTCTGAAGGTTGTCTGCTTGCTTTACTTACTGTGCTCTTGGCTGTGCAAAAGCTTTTTAGTTTGATCAGATCCCAGTAATGTATTTTTGGTGTTGGTTCAATTACTGGGGGTCATCCCTAATCATCAGAGAAATGGAAAACAAAACTATTTTGAGATATCATCTAACTCCATTAAGATTAACTCACATCACAAAATCCCCAAACTACAGATGGTGGCAAGGATGCAGAGGGAAGGGAACACTTCTACACTGCCTGTGGGAATGCAAGCTAGTACGACCATTTTGGAAAGAATTTTGGAGAACACTCAAGGAACTAAAAGTAGACCTGCTGTTCGATCCTGCAATTCCTCTACTAGGTATATACCCAGATAATCAAAAGTTATTTTACAACAAAGACACTTGCACCAGAATGTTTATTGCAGCCCAATTCATACTAGCCAAGACACGGAAAAAGCCCATGTGCCCATTGATCCATGAATGGATTAATAAATTGTGGTACATGTACACCATGGAATACTATGCAGCCATAAAAAGGAGACTTCACATCTTTTATGTTTACCTGGATGGAGCTAGAACATATTCTTTGTAGTAAAGTATCTCAATAATGGAAAAAAAGTATCCAATGTACCCAATACTACTATGAAATCAATATATAATCACCTACACACTCATACAAATGGCAAAACATAACTATAGTCCAGAAAGTAGAAGGGAAGAGGAGAGAGAGGGGAGGGGAGGGAGGACATGGGAGGAGGAAGGATATTTGGGGGACCTCACCTAATGTGCATGATGCAATGGTACATTTCAAAACTATTAAGGAAAGAGTATAATTGTGATGGATGTGTTAGTTCAATGTAAGCATTTCACATTGTATATTGAAGCAGTACCCTGAACCCTATAAATGCATCAATGTACAAAGCTATGATTTAATAAAAAAAAATTAACAAAAATGAAAGGAGAAAACTGTATTAAAATTGTAATACTCTAGTCATGTTTTACTTCTGCAATTCAATTATAAGATGTGTAAAGTGCAATAACAAGATAACAAACATTATTGGTTTATATTAAGTGTTATAATTTTGCTGTATTTTTTTCCTTTCTTAAAATGTGTATATATTTTTCTGGCACCCTATGTATTTAGTTTAAATTCCTATGCACTACCCTTCAACTGAACCTCAATGATCTCAACTACACCAAAACGGGGGGGTGGGGGGTGGTGGAAGCCACTTAAAATGCCCTTTATAGCGAGTCCATCCTGAGCTCTTGGCTTTTCACAGGCAGAACACACAGTGGGGATCAAACCTCCTGGTATTTCATGTGGGCAAAAAAAGTCTCCTATATGTTTTCAAAATGTAATTGGTGTGATAAGTTATGTCTGAAACCATTTAGGTTTTAAAGTATCAGCATAGGAAACAGTTGCGTGTGCCATTATAAAACTAGTTCCTGTAACTTTGTATCTTAATGCTCAGCATTTTTTTGTGTTTTGAAGAAAAGATCATAGCCTGTTCTTGCTCTACACTGGATTTGGAGAAGTAACAAAAGGTCCTGGGAAAACACTGAAAGCCTTTAGGATCAGAGTCAGGGATCTGGAGGAAAACAAACTAGCACCAAGCAGCCAGGCTCCCTCAGAGGCAGGACGGTGACTCTGGAGCACAGACCCCGGCTGTGCCCCCCACCCCGGGCTTCCTGCCCTCTGTACAGTGTTGCGTGCGGCTGGCTGGCTCCTGGCTGTGTGGAAGAGGCTGTCCTGTGCATGGAGGTTTAGGAACCTCGCTGGCCTCTGCCTAAATAGTCCCATGATGTCCTCAGCTGGGACAGCCAGAAACATGTCCAGATTTTGGCAAGTGCCCCTCGGCCTGTCGCCCTGGTGAAGGGTCCTGATCCAGACAGAAAAGTACTAGAGATGGAGAGGGAGGTACAGTTCCTTCCCTACACATTGGGTGGCAACGATGTTTCATGAAAACAGGGTTCAAGTCATCACAACTCTGCTTTAAAAATAACAATTTGAGACAGGGGCAAGACAAGGCTGGGACTAACAAAGGAGAGAAGTTACTTTAGCTCCTGGACGGAGTGCTGCCCAGGCAGGGTTCTGAGTGCTGACACCAAACATGGGATCCAACAGAGGAAATCAGGACAAATGGGGCTCCACCACGCCTGCTGGCCTCTGTGCTGCCCCTGACACCATCCAGACAGTGAGCGACGCTGGAGACCAGGAGAAAATATTTGCAAGTCCAGGTATCTGACAAGGGCCAGGTATCCCGAATACACAAAGGACTCCTAAAACCGCCATCCAGGAAGGAGGAGCCAGACCCAGGGGAGCCGAGGTCCCCCCCTGCCCCCGGGATGAAGACTGCTGACAACCCCATGGAAGGACGGGGTGAAACCAGAGTCCTCGTACATTGCTGCAGGAACGTGAGAATGTGCAGCCACTGTGGGAAGAAGTGTGGCAGTTTCTCATGAAGTTGAACATAGAGTTACCACACGAATCAGCAGTTCCACTCGGGATGTACCCGGGAGAAAAAAGTGTGTGTCCACTTAAACCCTGGGCACGAATATTCACAATGGCCCAAAGATGGAAACAGCCCAAATGCTCAACTCCTGAATGGATAAGTATTAGTAACATATGAGATATTCCCACAAAGGAATATCGCTCAGTGATAAAAAGGGTATTTAACGAGGTCCCGTTACCCACGACAGCAGAGATGAACTCTGAAAATGAGACACTGTGTTAAGAAGCCAGCACAAAGCACATATTTCCTGATTCTGTGTGTAAGGAATGTCCAGAATAGATACATTTATGGGGACTGAAGTGCATTCATTTTTTTTTTTTTTTTTTTTTTTTGTGGTTTTTGGCCAGGGGTGGGTTTGAACCCGCCACCTCTGGCATATGGGGCTGGTGCCCTACCCCTTTGAGCCACAGGCACCCCCCTGAAGTGCATTCTTTTTTATCTAGGGCTGGGGAACAGGATGGGGTGGGGTGGTGACTGCTAAGAAATGAAAACAGGTGTCCACCTAACGCTGTGCATGGGAGTTTTGTTTATGGCCGTGTGATCCAGATAAACGGACGGAGCAAATGTGTTGTTTCCATGCAGTGGGATGCTATTAGCCACTGAGAGAGGATACAACTGATGCACATGCATAAAAGAATAAAACGCTGACACACGGCACATGCTACGCTACGGAGAACCTTGCAGAAATCTTACGTGAGAGATGCCAGACGCAGGGTCCATGGGTGTGACCCCATCTGCAGTGAGGACGCCTGCGCACAGCCCAGGTGGCTGGTTCTCAGGGCTGGTGGGCAAGGGGCTGGAGTGATGTCTAAAGGTAGCATTTTCTGGGCAGTGATGTCAGTGTTATAAAATTGACAGCTGTGATGGTTGTTCCTGTCCATGCATGTAGTAAAAACATCGCATTGCATACCTCAAACGGGTGAATTGTATGGCATTTCAATTATATCTCAAGCTGTTAAAAAAAAAAAAAAAACAACAAAAAACATCACCACTCAGTTTGCAGGCAGTTAAAAATGAAACATCACAGCATCACTAAAAGGGAGTTTGAAACCACATGTTGGAGAGAGCTCATGAACCACTTTCTTGCAGGAAACATTACCAGAGATTAGAAAATAGCCTTCATAGCTTCAAAGCCACATTCTTAAGGAGGTCCACTTTGCAGAGTGATTAAGACTTCGGTGTTCTTCCTAGATAATGTAGCTGTGAAAATCACCAGAATCATATGGGGTCACTTGTGCTCAGGAAACCCTGGCAGACAGGGAGGGCCTCACGCTCAGGTCTGTGAACAAGAACTCAGGGGAGAATGCAGGAGCCACAGGCCTGCACAGAACATGCTTCTGCCAGGACGTCAGCCCAGCAACTGTCTCCAGTGCTGCTCTGACACCACCTTGTTATTGATCCTTGTAGCCAAGAAGAAAAATCCCAAAACAGTTGTGTGATCCTCCCCCTCCTCCCATCACAAACCGTTGTCTTCTTTTCGCTCTGAGTACACACGTAGCTTACCGCGGCACGCAGACTCCCACCCCACTTTCTTGCAGACAGTCTCCTCAGTGGTTCTCATTCAGGTGAACAACGCAGAGAAATATGCTCAGACTTTATTTACATATGGGCTTTGAGAAGTTGCCCCCCAAATAAATATTAACTAGTATCCTAGTAAAACTGTTTATGGAGGCCTGGGTGTCACTTCTATTTTAGGAGCACAGATAGCTGACCATTTATTCCTGGAAGCTGTGCTCCATCCGCTGCTGAAGTAGAACACGGGCCGTCACATCAGGCAGGGGGCAGGGGAGGAGAGAGGGAGGGAGAGGCAGCGACACCAATCAGCAGCTCCTTTTCTTCCAGAGAGATGGGTGACTGAATTTCAAGTTTAATTAAAAAGCACTTCCAGATAATTCATGGAAGGTAAGATCATTCATTCAGTTCAAAAGAATATGGTGCATTCATGAGAATGGAATAAGGCAATGGAAGCCTCTGATCCTTTTAATTTGAAGGTGAATGCATTTACTTTAGTCTTACATGTAATAACAAACTGTCCTACTTCTCAAATATATCCCCTCTGCTCAGACATATTTCCGTATTTAATTGCTTCCTATGAAGCAGACATAGTGGGAAGGCAACAGATCAAACATATGAAGAAAGATACATCTTTGCCCCAAAGACAGACTAATACGTTGAGCATAAACGTTCTTCTAAATATTGGCCCTGCCGATCTTCTTGGCCTCTTTGGTCCCCTCCCTCAGTAAAACAGGAAGGTGACATTTTCCATCTCCCAGGGCCACTGTGAACACCAGGTGAGCTCACTCGTGCAAAGCCCTCCACTAGCACAGAGTCCACACTGGGCACCCTCATGCGTCTTTCCCGTGACTCATCTTTGCACTATTTCCCACAGTCAGATCTTTAGAAAGGTGACAATAAAATCTTCTTAGGTAAAAAGCAGGTTCTCATGTGAGTATCAATACAATAAGATTAAAAAGCGAAAGACAGGGGTGGGGGGGAAGAGAGGGAGGGAGGAAACACATCTCCTTCATTCTGGTTCCTTTGCCTTAAAGAAACAAGCTCACCATGCAAAATGGAATCGCCCTTATCACTGCAGACGCCTTTCCTAATTGCTGAGTCCTGCTGCCCTGTGACTGGGAGGAGGGATCACGGGAAGATCATCGGAAGAGCAAATCTGTTCTAACCTGTCTGTTCGCGGAGCCTGGAGACACAGCCTGGGCTAGTGCTCATTTCTGTCCACTCAACTGCAAATTAGTCACGGGAACGTTGTTAAGAACCTGAATGTGGTTCAAGAATTTCATGCCTGCAAGTGCAGGTAGGTGCCAATTAACCAGGATTGACTAGGACTGAGTCCTTGTTTCACAGGAGTCTGACAAGAATCTTCTCTGCAAATGCACATAGAGAAGACATTTTGTTTTTTCGGCCACAGAGCTGCCAGGCATCTTCGAAACAACTATGGGACCTGGGAGAGGATGAAGCCTAGGTGGGAGGTAGGGAGGGCTGGGGCAGATGCTTTAGGAGGAAGAAGCAAGGAAGCAGGGTGGGGCAGCCACAGAGGGCAATGGAGAGGCTCAAGGCACCAGGTGGGGGCACTGGGCACCCCTCCTCCAGCTTCACCTGCTTACTCAGAGCATGGGGCCTTGGAAAACCCCTCCTTTGGATGTCTCCTTCTGGAGCAGATACTGGTAGGAGGGCCCTTTTTCTCCTTAGAAATGGCCCTCTGGAAAAGCCCCGGGGGGGGGGGGGCTGATGCTGCCTGTGGTTATTGTGTACCAAGACTGGTGGGTGCTACTGCTTCTGGGTGACAATGACACATGTCACAGAGCAGGGCTCAGCATGGGGCAAGGGTCAGTATGGAACAGAGTCAGTATGATGCAGGCATCAGTATGGAGAAGGGTCAGTATACAGTGCAGCAGGGTCAGTATGGACTGGTCAGTATGCAGCAGGGTCAGTATGGAATAGGGGTCAGTATGCAGCAGGATCAGTATGGAGCATGGTCAGTGTGGAATAGGGGTCAGTATGCAGTGGGGTCAGTGTGGAATAGGGGTCAGTATGCAGCAGGGTCAGTATGGAATAGGGGTCAGTATGCAGCAGGATCAGTATGGAGCAGGGTCAGTGTGGAATAGGGGTCAGTATGCAGGAGGGTCAGTGTGGAACAGGGGTCAGTATGCAGCAGGGTCAGTGTGGAATAGGGGTCAGTATGCAGCAGGGTCAGTATGGAATAGGGGTCAGTATGCAGCAGGGTCAGTATGGAGCTCTGAAGGCCCTGCTCTAACACTAAGCAAAGATCTGGACATACATGGTAACCTGGTCTCTGGGATCCTGCCTTAGTCTTTCAGACTGTGTAATTTCTACACAGTCAAAATCCATTTCCTACAGTTCTGGAGGCTGGCTGGGAAGTCCCAGGTTAAGACGCCAGTAGTGTCTGAGGAGGCCTGTTCTTCATGGGTGCTTCCAGCTGTGCTCTCACCTGACAGGTCTCGGGGGTGAGGGAGCTGCCTGGCCTCTTCCATGAGGGCTGGAGCGACTCACCCTTTGCCACTGTCACATTGGGCACTAGGTCCTAATATAGGAATTTGGGGGGAAGCCAACATTCAGGCCACACAAGATCCTATGTGCTCATGTTTTACTGTTCACAGAGAAAGGCTCAGAATCTCAGGTGAAAAACAATTGTGACACGTTGTTCTGGTATGATAGATCATACAATAGGAGCAGAAAAGTTAAAAAAGTTAAAAGTTAAAAAAGCAGGTTAAAAAGATCTACGAGTAGGGCAGCACCTGTGGCTCAAAGGAGTAGGGTGCCAGCCTCATATGCTGGAGGTGGCAGGTTCAAACCCAGCCCCGGCCAAAAACTGCAAAAAAAAAAAAAAAAAAGTTCTACAAGTATTCTAGATCATCAGCATTGGTTAAAACAGCCATTATTAGAGATTAATAAGGTATTATTTGTGATTATGTGCTTTATAGTAATACAAAAGACTAGCCTGTAGTATAACAATTTTTTTCTTAAATAAAACATTGCAAATCCACATATTTTGTTTGCATTTTTGAGTCAGAATCTCAGTCTGTCACCCTGGGTAGAGTGTAGAGTGCTGTAGCTTAGTAGCTCACAGCAACCTCAAACTCTTGGGCTCAAGCCATCCTCCTGCCTCAGCCTCCTGAGTAGCTGGGACTACAGGCACCTGCCACAATGCCTGGCTAGCTTTTCTATTTTTAGTAGAGATGAGGTCTCGCTCTTGCTCAGGCTGGTCTCAAACTCCTGAGCTCAGGCAATCCACCTGCCTTGGCCTCCCAGAGTTCTAGGATATTAGGCCTGAATCACTGCAGCCAGCTACAAACCCACATTTTATATTTAAATCAGCAATGACCCTTAGTTTGGGTTAAATGGTCTCTCTCTCCTCCCCCCAAAAGCACATATGTCCAAGTCCTGGCCCCATCCCCAGAAGGTGACCTCCCTGGGAGATGTCATCAGACTAAGGTGCCCCAGAGAGATCCTCCCTCATGTGTGGTGTAAGGCCTAAAATTAAGGCCTGAGTGTGCTCCTAGGATGGGTCCCATGGCCGGACATCTTCCTCATTACAAGGACCAGGCATAGTGACTAATCCCTGCATGGTGGGCTCTGGCTTTGTGCCAGTTGCAGGATTATTCATATGAGCCAGTCACATCCTCCCGCAGTCACCGGTGCCCTGCCCTCCTGATGCTGCAAGCTTGCCTCCTGCGGGACCTCATTCCAGTCCCAGGTGTAACCCCCGTGTGCCCACATGTCAGATGAATCCCCTCCCTGGGGCTGTGAGTAAGTGTGACTCATGCACCACTCTCAGCCACCCTGCTGAGTGTCAGGTGCAAAGTGTCAGGCCATCTACATGGCCCTAGGGCAGGAAAACTTCCCAGTGACTACAGATGAATAAAAGACTGGATTATCCAGGTGGGCCCTACATCCAGTGACTTGTGTCCTTATTGGAGGGTGGGGACACAGAGAGACACGCGGAAGAGGTGGCCAGCAGGAGCAGGGATGCAGTGATCAGCCCCAGGCTAGGAGGGCAGGAGCCCCGGACTATGAGTGAAGCAGGAAGGATTCCTCCTGGAGCTCCAGCGGGAGACAGCCCTTGAATTTGGACTCTGGCCTCCAGAACTATGAGAGAATAAATTGCTGTTGTTTCAAGTCTCGGCTTGTGGTAATTTGCTGTGGCTGCTATGGGAAGCTATGCAGTGACCCTCTAGGCAATAGTATTTTGGGGGCTGCAGGGATCAGCCTGCCATACTTCCAAGGAATATCTTCTTTTTGGTCTTACAGCATGAGTACAGCCTGGAAAACGGGGCTGGCTGGTGCACTTGCAGGAGTCACCTGGTGGGCCCTGCCCCCTGTGTCCCGCACCCTGAGCTTTGGACACCTGCATTCCTCTTCCCCAGGCTCCATGGAGCCACCTGGGGGCCTAAAATTAAGGCCTGAGTCCTTGTGCCTCAATTTCCCACTGTGCTTCTGGGACTGGGCAGATTTACTTGACATGTGACCTATAATATTAGGTGTGGTGGAAGCCTGGGGTGGCTGTCTGTGCAGCAGGCCCTCCCCTGTGGTCAGCCACAGCTGGGTGTGCCTTGTGAGGGACCAGGTCATGGCATCCTAACCTTGGTTTGCCTGAGGTTGAGACAAGCATGTCTGCCTTTCTAAAATGAAATCATGACTTTAGCAATGGTGAGATTAAACGTGACCACGTTCAATTCGGAGCGAGGGCTCAGGCAACTGCCCTCACTCTTCCTGCTATCCATGCTCCACATCCAGACAGCGACAGCCACACTCAGTGTCCCAACAACTCTTCACCACACAGCTCCCCAAAGCAACTTCTACACAATTTGCCTTCCCTCTCCTGCAGCTCACTCTAGGCCAGTGAGGTTTTCTCATCAAACCACTGTCCAGGTGGCTGGCCCGGTGGTCCAGGCCGTCCTCAGTCTCAGCTGCAGGCTCCCTCCTCCCCAGCATGACCCTAACACTGACACTTGAGGTGTGTCTTGGCCTCTGCCTGCTCTGCTTTCCTTGCAGGACACCTGGGAACCTCACATCTGAGCAGACCTTCCCTATCTGCCTGTGGACAAGAGTGGGTTGCACAAAGGGCCAAGCCCCCAGGGGTGAGAGGAGGGAAGAGTCCCCCCTCCCCGCAGGGCTGCAGAGGAAGACCCCCCCCCGCCCCCACAGGTATGCAGAGAGGCCTGGTCAGAGAAAGGGGAGCCTGAGTGTGCTTAGAGGATATTCCTTAAACTGATTTCCCAAAGAGGCAAATTCTTCCCAATACATTTGAAAACAACAGTTAAGATAGACTTAACAGTTCAGTTTCTAGACATTGGTACTTCTTTAGTGTCCAGCACAATTGCGATACAGTGTGCGGTGTCATGCGAGTGCACACACACGTCTCCAAACATTCTAAGTGCAGAAACCCGAGATCACTGGGGGTGACTGGTGTAACCACCACCTGCCTGATTTGTCTGCTTACAATTTGTGTTCGGTTAAGGGTGACTTACACTCACACATAATTTAGGACGCATTAAATAATAAGGATTCTATTTTCCAAATACCAAAGATTGCAGAAACAACAGTGAATTTTATCTGAAACTATATAATAATTAAATTCAAAAATATAATAATTAAGTTAGCACAAGCATCAAATTGCAATTAGGAGCATGAAGTGTAAGAATCACCCAAGTGCAGGGCTGGCGCTGAGCCGGGTGGGCTGTTTCTGCCGGTGCAGATGGGCCTCTCTCAGGGACAGGAGAAGTGTCTTGCACACACGCGCACACACGCACATAACCTGCATGCACATTTACAGACTAGAGATAATCTTTCACAAATGTATTCCAGCATATAAAAACTCTCGTCTTCAAATTTAAATTTTTTCAATTGGATTGCTGAATTTAGGGAATTCCATTCTGAGAACTTGAGTTTTTAAGTTTCACTTCATTTAAAACATGGTAAGGGACTTTCATTGAGTACTGTATTTAAAAGGTTCTTCCTTTAACAAAAGATTAATAAAAAAATAATAAAGGAATAATAAAACCAGCATAGAAACTTTATACGAAAAGACACCTTTTTTACTTCCAGATGGAAATGACACCTGTTGTGGAGACAGTTACATGCGGCATTTCAGGGTAAGAAACGGTGCTTGGGGAGGCTCAGTATGCACACAGAGATGGTGAGCGCACAGAGACTGCAGTGCTTGGAGACAATCTGTCACGCCCTCCTACGAGCCACCCACTCCGGCAAAGTCTAACTCCCCAGCCTCTGAGAAACGCCATCGTCCTGAAGATGCTTCCAGGGAGGCCGCCCAGCACTCACAGGTCAGTACCTGCAGTGCCCCTGCAATGTCAGGCT
This sequence comes from Loris lydekkerianus, assembly GCA_963574355.1. NCBI lineage: Eukaryota > Metazoa > Chordata > Mammalia > Primates > Lorisidae > Loris > Loris lydekkerianus. The sequence goes on along the minus strand of CAUYPK010054535.1, from coordinate 61,993 downwards.
CTCCATCAAGTTTAAATCCAGATTTAAACTTGGAGACTATTTCACACAGAACACGCTCACCCTGAGCTCAGCTCTTGCCCACCCACAAGGCTATAGTTAATGGAACAACCTGCCCCGGCTGGTTTTCTGTTCCGGCTGTGGCAGCAGGCCAAGACGTCTGTCTTCCCGAGCTGCAAGCTCGTGAACTGATGTTGTGTTGCAGACGACAGCAACAGAAGGACCAAGGAAGGAAGCTCTCTGAGTCCAGCGAAAAACAAGATGAAAAGCCCGTCTGACTCCCCAGAGAACGAGGCTCTGTATTTCCCAAGATCATCGGCCCCTTCATCAACCCCTGAGGCCCCTGGTGTGTGATCCCCACTTCCTGGAGAGGGCATGTTTGCCGGCTGTGGGCCCCTGCCTGGAGCACACTCTGCTGCTTCCCTAATTTTACACAAGAAACTACGCATCATTCATACCTAACGTCCAATGAATCACCTACATTTCACGACTTCCATGCGCCCAAAGTCAAACGTTAGCTGCGTGCAAATTGGGTCACAGTTTGTGATGAAAGCAAAGCTGATTAATAACTCCCAAACCTTGTAGAGCCTGTGATCTGGGCAAAAGAACGGAGAATGCGTCTCGAAGAGTCTGAGTGGCCCTGGGGTGGGCAGAGCTGAAGCTGACCTCTCCCAGCCCCCAGCAGCTCCCTCTACAGTGGGTAGAGGGCTCGAAGCAGGTGCCACATTTACAGACTCACAGTAGGCATCCACCCGCCGTGGGCTTTACGTGGCCTTGAGGCTCCACTTTGTAATCGGCTGACATTACGTTTAATAGATGGTGCCTGTTTGCTAATTATACCTTACCACGCCAACAACTGTATTTCCACCAGGACACTTGCCACCTCTGATGAGCGAGGTATCAGGGTTCCCCGTCTGTGAGACGGAACTACAAACCCACTTCCGCACCTTAAAAGCCAGAACCAACCTCACGTCCCCACTTCCCTAATAGGTATCAGCCAGAGACTTTCTTTTCAAGTCCCTTCCAAAAGCAAACACATCACTGACTGAACATGTTTGGGAATCTGCCATTCAATGCCAGCTTCATAAAGTTGTTCCCTAACATTAGTAATAAATTTGCTGCTGCTTCTTTTTTTCTTTCTTTTTTTTTTTGTAGATACAGAGTGTCACTTTACCGCCCTTGGTAGAGTGCCATGATGTCACAGGACTCACATCAACCTCCAGCTTTTGGGCTTCCGTGATTCTCCTGCCTCAGCCTACCCAGCAGCTGGGACTACAGGTGCCCGCCACAACGCCCGGCTATTTTTCGGTTGCAGTTCAGCCGGGGCTGGGTTTGAACCCGCCATCCTTGGTATATGGGGCCGGCGCCCTACTCACTGAGCCACAGGTGCCACCTTGAAATTTGCTTCTTAAACACAACGTTCCCAAGACCTCCCTCTGCTCCGGAGGTGAACAGCTGGCCCAGCAGCCAGGAGGCGCTGCCACCTCCCCAGAGGCACCTGGTTCCTACAAGGATGCGTCCACACCACCCTGGGGATGCTCACCTCAACACTTTCAGCTCGTTTTCAAGTCAGCTACACAGTTGGTTAGTTATTATTATTAGTTAGTTAGTTATTATTAACAGCTACACAGTTAGTTAGTTATTGATTATTTATAGATTACTGAAAGATCTCTTTACAAGGACACCTTTTCTACATTATTTTATCCCTCTTTTTAGGAGATACCTCCTTGGAGGTATTTTGGACAAGGAGAGCAGTAAGTGCAAGACCCGTGGGAGGTCTGAGCCTTCCGAGCCGAGCGCGCACGTGCACGTGCACGCAGACCAGCACCATCCTTTACACTGATTGGCATTCATAGGGGTTTGTGTTTTTCAGAGGATTTAACCTTCTGAACTCAATGTTAACTTTTGCACAAAATCTTATGACTTTGGAAAACAGTCTAATTCTTCTATTGACAAACTGTACCTAACACCTGGCAGCTTTCCGGGAGGAACGAAGGCTTCTATGCCCAGCGTCCAGCAGAGTCACGTGGCCCCACAGGCTGGCCCCTCACTGCATGGGGCCATTACAGTCTAAATGATGGAAACTAACACTAGACACTCAGGCCTTCGGGCGCACTGGCCCCACTCCAGGTGCTGCTGGCTGCGCTGCAGCGGCTCCTCCCGGACAGCGCTGGTACCGAAGGCTCCATCCCACAGGGGTCCCCGCGCTGCCACAGAGCGTCTGGACAGTTGAGGCAATGGACAGGACAGGGCAGCCACTTTGGGCACTGTCTGCTTATTGAGCAGTTGTCCAGTGCTCTGCAACAGAGGTCTCAGGAGCTTTTCGGGGGGAGCATATGAGAATAGAAACAGGAACCTCAGCAATGTGCAACGTTGTCCAGGTGTTACCACGTGTCTGTGTCCAACTGGATTGGTGATCTGGTCCCTGTATCTCAATCCCCTAAGCTCTAAACATGTATTAAATGTCTAACTTAATAATTATCTAAGTCCCATAAAAATCTGTTCATGTGACTTGCCTAAAAAATGTGGAAATGATACATGTACAGACATTGCACTTGCCAACATGCTGCAGCCAAAGTGCTAAGGGACATTGTCCCCATTCAAAGGCGTGAGAGCCAAGCCACAGGACCCAGGCCGAGTCTGGGTGACTGCATGGACATGACAGGGAGAGTGGCAGTGTTGGCCGTGGGGTCTGAGGGGTCTCCCTGCCCTCTGCACACGTGGCCTTTGTCCAGGCAGGGGGACACTGGGAAGCTGGGATGTATCTTTCAGCGAACGTTCCTGCTACATCAGAGCCCTGATTCGCCAACACCTGTGGGCTAAGGATGCGTCTGTGAGAGGGACAGACAGAGCTCACGTCCCCACCAGATGTTACCTCAGCATGGACAGGAGAGAGGCTGTCTGGAGCAGTGGGACTAGTGGGGGTTTGGAAAACCTATTTCTCATTTGTGAGGTTGGGAAGACAAGAAGAGAAGGGCTAGCACCGTTAAGTGACCTAACAGCATCCTACACTTCAGACGAAATGCTGCCGGACTAGTGATTCTATAATGAACTCTCCATGAGAATTTAACTCATTGTGCAGCAAAGTCCGGGATGCTTCACAGCTGGGATGTCAGTAGTTTTAGCAGAAACATATTTTTCCTGTCAAAGTGAAAGATTCTATTTACATGCTGATGAGGACAGCTGAATGGCTTCAATGCCTTTGTGTACGTTGGCAAACCAAATGCCTCATTTCTCAGAATATCTTTTTAATAATATCTGGAGAGTCTCACCAAGAAAGAGCTGGGTTGTGATGATTATCAAACACGGGGGCCGATTCTCCAGGGCTGGCAGCCTGCCGCCCCCACCTGCAAAGGCACAGCTTACAAGAGAACTCAATTCAATATGAAACGCCAAACTGACTAATACGTTCTTTTTTCTTTTTGTAAGTATTTAAACATTTGTCCATGCTTGTCTCAGTCCCAGGGAAGGGCACTCGGGGTCTCTTCCCTCTCAGGCCGTGCCCCTCTGTAACCCCTCTGCATCCTGCACCCCAGGAACCACTCTGCACCGTGACCCTTCCACACCATAATTTTGCTGGTCCCTCCGTTAGATTGTGAGCTATTTTGAGGACAGGTATTGGCACTTACTTGGCTTTAAAAATAACCATTAGAAGAGACTCAGTATCATAACAGTGTCAACAAACCACACGTGTGACCTGCTTTGTGCACGGCTGCTCGTGGGACACACACACAGGGACTCACTTATGACCCATGGCAACGTCACCTCCACTGCACAGATGAGGTGACTGTGCACAGAGAGGTGATGTGACTTGCCCACGGTCACCTGCCCTGCTGATGGTGAAGCCAGACCTTTCGTCTGCAGAGTCCGGATGGCGGCCCGCAAAGCAGAAGGGAAGCTTCCCACTGTGCGGGCAGGGCGCAAGTAGGCGCGGGGCATGACCCAACACTTAGATTTCTTTCAGTCCTAACAAGCTAATTTATATCTGGACTTTGAAAGAACACAATTCACTCACGAATTCAAAACAGCATGTCTCTTGTCAGAGAGAATTCAGGGCCCGATACCTGATGAGGGCCATGATACTTGTGTGGGGTCAGCTGCAGAGGCTGGTTCAGATATGGTAGCCAAGTCTTAGGTCTAGCCTGTCCACTGCCGTCAAGGCATGGGGGAATCTGGGAGCTGCCAGAGCAGCGCAGCATGGGCAGTGGGCTGGATGTGCTGTGGTGGTCATCACACTCACTGGCCCTGGGCAGGTCCCTCCAGTGAGTGAGTCCCTCCTGTGTTATGCGCATTCTCCTTGTCCCCAGTGCTTCAAATTGGCCGCGTGGGCCAGTGTCACCCTCCTCCTCCTCGTCAGAACCAACTTGTTCTGTCCAAGGGGAGGGTGTGAAGACCGGGACCCGTAAGCGCCTCTTGATAAACAGTTCTGGTGAATCACAATCCTTTTCCTGGCTTCTTTAGAAACTCTGACATACCAGACAATGATCACGGTACACACACGGGGGTGTGAACTGGGGGAGCAGCTCCACGAAGGGTTCTGGGATGTCCCGCCTGGCAAGGTCACGGGGCCCCTGTCTTTGAGGATGTGCCACCCAGTCCCACTGTCAAGACCATGTGTGGCCCCCAAAATAAATCCCAGAGCACAAAGACACAGTGTGAGAAGAAGAGGAGTTGTAAACCATTTCATTGATAATTTTCTTATGGATCCTATGCTGACATGATACTTTGGATTTACTAAGTTAAAGAAAACACGTCATATTAACATTAATTTCATCTGTCTCCTTTTCCTTTTTCAGGTGGTTACTAGAAGCATTAGATTGTGCTGGACGACGCAGCCTCGAGGTGCTGACCTGGCCGCATGCTCCACCCTCTCCTGCCATGTGTTCCCTGGCCATGGGCAGGCCCAACCCTCAGCTCAGGGCTTCAGTCCCCAGGAGGAGGATGATGGTCACTTTCTGGGTCCTATCAATGGGGAAGGGAAGAGCAGAACAGTGAGAGGCACCATGTGGGGTCTCGGGCTGCGGGGCCTGCAGTGCGGCAGCGGGAAGGATGCTTGGAGGAGGGAGTTCCTCTTCTGAGCTCATGGAAGAGAAACAAGCTGTGGTCTCACGAGGATGGGGAGGGGAACTGAGGGCAGGTGATAACGTGGCTGTTGTCCTCCTCCTCAGCAAGCACGAGTGTCAGACACAGGTGGCGGACAGCAGGCCCCAGTTGGAGATGTTTCCTACTCTCGCCCAGGTGGGAGCTTCACCCCTATGCGGAGGTTCACCCAGTAGCACCTATGCTACAAACAGACCTTGGTGCTCCCCAAACTCCCACGTGGAAGTCTCATCCCTACGACCTCAGAATGTGACTTAGTACAAAGAAGTAAGAAATTAACGTGAGGTCATGGGTGGCAGGAGACAGACCCACGCAACTGAGGTCCTTACAGAAGGCAGAGACACAGACATCCACGTGGGACACAGGGAGCAGGTGCCGTCCGAGGAAACCAGCCCCGATACACCCGGACAGACTTGGAGCCTCTGAGTTGTGAGAAGGCGTGCATTGATGTTGAAGCTGCTTTAGGATGTTGATACAACGCACCACACAGAGGAAGCCCACCGTGTCCCCGGCCACTGGGACCATGCAAAGGAAGCCCACGGTGACCCCGGCCAGTGGGCACCACGCACCACACACAGGAAGCCCACGGCATCCTCGGCTACTGGGTTGCTGCTGGTGTAGCCACAGCATCACCCAGAAATCCAGAGCAGACCTGGCAGGCGGGCGGAGGGCCAGCAGCATCCAGTGGGGCATGGGGTGAAGTCCCAGCCCAGCACAGCAGAATGCGGGATGTTTTCTGACTTGCACCCCATGCCCTGAGAAACTGGCCTGACCCTTCCACTGATGCTGACCACAGGTGACATGATGTGTGTCCTGATCACCAAGGACCACTGGTAGGCATGAGCCACTGTGAGGGGTCTGGAGGACTGGCCTCCCCTCTTCCGGCAGCCAGGGCCGTTTCCATCTCAGGTTCTGTCAAGTCACTACAGAAAAAGTGGAAACCAAATACAAATGGGCAGACTGATAAAAAGCGTGCAAAGTGTGAGAGAGGGAACCAAACTTCACCGTGACTAACAATAAAAAAAGGGAATCAAAAGCAAAAGAGGGGTTTCTTCATTTCTGAGAATGACAGCGAGTCAACGAAACTGCTCCCACCCGAAGGAAGTCATTACTCACGGATAGGCATGAGTCACGTGCTAGGAGGGGCTTGGGCCCTCGGCTGCGAGGGTCTTCCTGCACCTGGGCGCCCCACACTCTGCTCTGGGGCTGGACGGCAGGATGCTGGCTCTGACCATGGCAGTACCTGGGACGTGCACCTGCCTGGGGTGGTGACAGTGTAGCTTCAGCAAACCTGTCCTTTGTCTATTCTGCAGTCAGAGAAATCCCAAGGTTACCCCTTTGATTAGCTGCTCTTCCTTTTACATCCTGACGTGTCTCATTCAAGATGAGAGAGAAACCAGAGGAATTTGGCAGCATTGAAGAATTTGAAGGTTTTGCGTCACGGTTGTAAAAACTTGCCAACCACACTGAAAGCCTCACCTTCCACCCTAGCAGCCTGCAGAGTGTGCCCAGGAATCTGAGTTTTCATTGAGAAGGGAGTTAGCAAATGGATATGATCTTCACTTTCAAACAGTTGGGAGTCAGCTATGTGCCAGCAATGTCCAAGGGCCTGGAGAGCGAAAGATGAGAGAGGGAAGCCTCTCCGGACTCCAGGGAGAGAAGTCAGAGGATGAACTAACCCACAAGATCGACAGCAGATCCCTGCCCGCAGGGTCTGTGAAGGCTGCAGGAGGGAGGCTGTCAGGGAGGCCCTGCACCTCCAGCCCGGCGTGGCTTAGGGCTCCGGGGAGCTGCCCTCCCCACTCCCCGATCAGTAAGCAGCACTCTGAACAGATAAGACCTCCCCCTGCACTCTCGCAATGAAATGCCTTCCCGTATTACAGACAGAAATATTCACAAGTGTTTATGATCATTTCCCAACAGGATGGGAGCTCTTATAACATTTTCTTTTTGTGCTGCAAGTTTAGCCGCTCACCCTGGCCATGCAGCCTCTTAGCACCTGGCTTTGAGTGGCATCAAAAGTTTTCGATCAATCTTTCTTTCTTTTCTTTTCTTTTCTTTTCTGTTCTTTTCTTTTCTTTTTAAAGTTCTTAGTAGTAAAAACTACCTATAGAAACCGTAGCTTTAAAGTCCCAATATTTTATGATTTTAAATGATTGGAACTTTAAAAATTAGATTTTAGAAAATGAAAGCTCATGCTCAAAATCTTACCCTGGCAGAACTGAAGTGAAAATATGTTTCGGGGCTTTACAAGGTCCAACAACAGGAAAGCAACTGAGCAGCGCAGAGCGGGTGTTGGAAGCCGGAGCTGCACCCTCAGTCATCCCGAGACAAACTACCACATGGTGTTACCAGCATGGGGATCTCCCAGAAGAGCTGGTTTTCTGATTTTGCTTTAAGCTGAAACTGAATCTCCTGGTGCAGACATTGTGTCTAAACTACATTCTTTATAGTAACAATAAATTTACAGTTCAATGTTAATGCTAATTATAACAACTGAATTACCAGTAATATGGTTTAAGCATTGGCTGAATAAAATGAGTCATCCCCCATCCAATGTTTACTAAATTCATTTACATATTTATAAAATTTGTCCTTCTAAATCATTAGGCAAGAAACTAGATAATACTGAGATCACAATTTTCATAACTTTAATTAAGATAAGATACCAACAATAACACTAAGGAACCACTCATTAGATTTACATGGATGATTTGAAAGCAAATCAGGGAAAATTACCTGTTTGGCTGATCCAGAAATTGAGTCCAGGTACAAATCAGAGGGCACATGACTGCCAAGTTTGTTATTATTAAATAAAACATGACTATGGACCACAGCAAGGTGGTCTCAAGGCTAAAATAAATTCAGCAGAGATGTTAAAAGCACATGTGTGTGAAGCAAGGGGTGCCACCCTCAACATCCCCACCTTCTGGTGCTTTGCCATTCTTTTTTTTTTTTTTTTTTTTTTTTTGTTGTTGTTGTTGTTGTTTTTTGTTTGTGAGACAGAGTCTTCCTCTGTCACCCGGGCTGGAGTGCAGTGGTGTCATCATAGCTCACTGTAGCCTCAAACTTGCAGGCATAAGCAATCCTCCTGCCTCAGCCTACCAGGTAGCTGGAACTACAGGTGCCCGCCACAATGTCCTGCTGACCTTTCTATCATTAAGTTGAGATGGGGTCTTGTTTTGCTCAGGCTGGTCTCAAAGTCCTGAGCTTGCTCTGTCATCTTAACTTGTAGCATAATTTTATGTCAATTTAAAGTATCAAAGACATCGAAAATTGAATAGTTTCCCCCCCCCACCCAAATTAAGGTAGAGCCTAAGTTTTGTGCACAAATGTCAGGCTTTTGTCCCCACAGAATTAAGAGGAGGAGGCCGGGTCACTTGTGGTCCCTATGGGCATCATCTCCCCTGAGATGTTAGTGACAAAAGGGCCAGAACCTCTGCTTAGAGGGACTGGGGACGGGGATGTGGAAGGCTGAGCAGAGCATCAGAGTCAGAGATGGGCTGCTGCTGCCCATAAAAAAGCCAAATAAATGGAGAGCTCTGCACTAGGACTACAAAGCAGGTGGCTTCTGACTAGCTGCGCAGGTCTAGACCGTTTGTAATTTGCAGTTTTCCTGTTTGCTTATCCGCATTTTCCAAACGTTCTGCCTAGGAATGTTAGGAGAGGGCTGTAGAGGAAGGTGCGGCGGCTAAGGTCAGTCACAGAGAGTGTGGGTGTCATCTGTGTGCTGAGCACGGCCTGGAAGTCTCCATCAGAGGACGATGACAGGAGACAAGCCAGTGTCTTAGAACGTCCTGGCAGCTCAGGTGCAGGGTTCCCTGCCCTGGAGGCGCCTGGTTCTAAACCTCAGAGGTGGGTGAAGGGCCTGGTAGGTTTGGGAGCTCTCTGGGAGACCCACAGGTGCAGTCAGGGCTGGGCACAGCCCCAGGATGGAGGAGGACAGGTGGGGCCTGGAGAGCAGGTGGTCATTGAACCAGGAGGGGCCTGAGGAAATAGCTCTAAGGTCTCCTGTCCTGTCACCAAATCTCAGGGAAGAGCGAACAGAGTGCAATTTGGGAATACCCTTATTTAAAAGCTAGAAACCATTGATAAAACGGAAGTATTTTTTCGTGAGAGCAGAGGAGTTTATAGTCTCTTCTCTGAGAACCTCCCGAAGCTTCTAGGAAGATCACGTCAGACGGGTGAGGAGCAGATTCCTCATCTTTTCTTTCTTCTTTCTCTCTTTTTCCTTCTCTGTCTCTCTTCCGCCCTCCCTTCCTTCAAGGTCACAACCTACCCAGGGACATGCAATCTTCCTGAGTAAATTATTAATAATAATTAATCTTAATGGCAGGAGCTCAGCTTCCACCCAGCTGTCAGAGAAGAGCGTGGCCGCAGCTGGCGCCTTAGCCTACGACGGGTCCGGGGGCTTGTGTCTAATGCCAGGGTCGCTCCACGGTTTCCAGTCTCAGCTCCCTCCTTACCGTGCCGGCCTTCTCCGCGTGCAGCTCACGTTTCCCCACGTGATTTCCCATCCTGAACCAAGAAGCTCTTCAGAGGCTAAAAGAAAAGGAGAAAGGAGGTGTGACCTCAAAGCCAGTACTTCAAGTTTTCCAGGTTATTTTACAGTCAGAATGACAATCCTGGGAGAGACAGTAAATAATTCCTAATCTGAGAAGAGAAGATCAGAGCCCTGAAAACTCAGAGACAGAGCCAAGCCATGTTTTAGCAGATGCTGGTCGGGACCCCATGCGAAGAGCTAGAACACAGAACAGCCCCGATGCCCAAGTTCTGTTAAGTAACACACACATTGCTTCTTATTTCCTCCTCTATAAAAAATGCCAATCCATCTCAAAAAATCTCAAAGATTTGTGCACAGACATGCAACACAGGCTCACAGCACAGACACACAGCACAGACTCACAGCGCAGACACACAATACAGACTCACAACACAGACTACCAGCACAGACTCACAGCACAGGCTCACAGCACAGACTCACAACACAGACACACAACACATACACACGACACAGATACACAACATAGACTCATAATACAGACCCACAGCACAGACTCACAACACAGATATACAACATAGACTCACAACACAGACTCACAGCTAGACACTCAACAGACACACAGCACAGACTCACAGACACAGAGCACAGATTCACAATATGACTCACAACACAGACACAGGTGCAGACTCACAGCCTGTGTGTTACATTTTGTAACTCAGGTGTAATATGATAATTTGGGCTGAGACATCGGGAAAGTGCTCACCCCTCTTCTAAAAATCAAAGGCAGTAAGTTGTCCTCTGCATTCACTGCTCTAAAGAGTGAAGAAACAGAAAGAGCAGACTAAGGACATCTTATCTGCCAAGTATCCAAAACATCTGCAGAATTTTCCGGGAAGATAAAGTAGGATCAGAAAAAGCATGTTCTTCTTCCTTCTTTTTTTCTAATTCAAACCTTAATAACAAATTTATTTCCCCCCAAGTCTGCACGGAAGTAAAGACCCTGGGCCAGACCCACTCTGCAGAAAGGCTCATCCAATGGTTCCTCTGGACCTGTGCCAACCGTGGGCATTCATTAGGTCACCTGAGGGTCACTTGTCCTGTCACCTCAGACTCCGTCACCAGTGGCCTGAGTCTTAAAGGACAATTACATGGTGCATTTCTAAAGAAGATGTGAGCCCCAGTCTCCCCACAAACCCAGGCAATTTTCCTCAAAAGATGATAGAATGAATCATTTTCTAAACCCAGGAAGGGGGAATGTCTAAAAGGCAGGCATTACACTTGTCTGAACACAAGGCCAGTTACCCCAAAGTCACTCTGTAGGAAAGAGTGAGCTGCCTCACAGCTGAATTTTTCCATCTCCTATTATGCAGAGCCACGGAGGTGAGTGATTAAGGGAGGGTTAGGACACTCCTGCACAGGGCCCAGTCACCCCAGGGCCAGGCGAAGGCCTGTTAGGAAGAGAAGCACTCTCCATAGCACCGGGCTCGCTCTGGGAGCAAAGCCCTCTGAGTCCGTGTGGCCACACAGGGGTCCCCCCATCACTCTGGCCACACAAACAGAAACATTTCCAGGGAGGACCTCATGGGGAGAGGTTCACATAGGACTGTCCCTGCCAGCAACTCAGAGCTAAGGGACCAAAGATGGTGCCCTGGGGAACGAGAGACAGGGTCCTCGTAGCCATCACAGCACAGCCAACAGCAGACAATCAGGTGAAACCTTCGTGTTCTATGGCACCAGAGTGAAAAGGCAACAGGTGCATGTGAAGGGTTTTAAAGGCGTGAGGCTGCCTTTGCACAGAATGTCAGCACCCAGCGTGATTCTACCATCTGCCTCGCCAATGTATTTAAATGCGACAACTAGAACAACTTTTATGGGTAATCCTCTCATTGGAAAATGGACTTTGGGGGCGTTTATTGAATAAGGGACTTTATTAGACAAAAAGGGGGAAATGTGAGGTGTCCCTCCCCCTGCTGGGCACACTGGGCTGTCCTTCCCAAATGTGATCTCTTTTTAATTCCATGCAGTGTTATTTTAACACAATATTAAGAACTTGCAACGTGTCTATAATTTATAGAATAACAAGGCATCAAACATCTGTTGGTCTATTCAAAATTAAATGTAGGCAAAATTAGGTAACTTCTTTGGTTAAAGTTGACAAGTTGGACCTGTGCTGGCATTGCCCATCTGGGTGGGGCAAACTCTGGTTACCACTGTCTTCTCTGCTGCTGCCCCCTCACCCCCAGTCCAGAGCACCCCCCTGCCCCCTACCTGCACCCCCCTTCCTTCTCCCTGTCTGGCACTAGGCAAATGCAAAGGCAGCATCTCTCATTCCAGAAAACAAATCTCTAAGGGTTCGTCCCAAATGAGAATAGTTCGCAAATATTTTGAGAGTTGCGTGTTGTCAAAGGAGAACTATTTTGGATAACAGCCCCTATGCACAGCTGAAGTTTAATTCCAACATTGTCCTCGGAGGGAGGCAACATTTCACTCAAGCTGGTTGTGTTCTGATCAAACATTTATCATCCATCACAGCAAAACTAGGCTATACTGGGTTGATTGATTTAAATCACTATTTAGAAAACTCAAGATTACAGGACATAGAATCATTTAAAATAACTCAAGTTCAGATCAGACTTTTGGAAAAAACCTGTTAGATTTTACTACTTAGATAAACCTACTTACTTCCATTTGACTGACTGACCACTCAGATTAGTATAAAGAAAAGTTATTTCTAGCCTTCAATTTAGGTACTGGTTATAAAAGCAAGGCAAGAGGAACGGAAAGACAGCTGGTTGTGTCGTGTCCTTCTGAGGTCGCGGTGATGCTGTCTGAGCAGAGGTGCCTAGGCCCTGCAGAGCAGAGTGACCACTTGTCCTCAGGCCTGGCCTCTCCAGTGACTGGTGCTCTGCCTCGTAAATTCTGACACCCTGCCCCAGTTTGTCTTGTAGAGACAGCTGAGTCACAGCAGGGTGGAGATCTCCGCATGGAGCTCAGCCCAGCAGCTGGTCTCTGCAGTGAGCAGACCAGAGCCATCTGCAGCCCCGGTGCTGCACGTGGAGACATCTTTATTTTGCCTCATTTTTGCAATTAATCAAATAGAGACACCGTGTGTGGAACGCCTGGAAAAGCCAGGCTGGCTCTGAGGCATCTTTTGTGTAACTGAGGAAGCATTTTGCAAAAAGATGGGGCAGGAGCAGAGAGCTCGGGCAGTGAGAAGGGCGGATGTCCAGATCCCACTGGGCGGGTGCTCCTGTCTAGACTGGAATTCATTCTGATCAGATTAACAGCCAGTGGGATTATCGAACATTTCATAATGTTTACCAGGTCACCAACACTTTGTGTTACCTAGAGATGAAGGCCACGCTGTGAAAACTAGCAATCCAGGTTTACTGGGAAGCAGTCCAGTCTTTACGGGGATTCATTGTTAATAATGTGCGCCTACAGCAGCTTAGACTTCTCAATGTCACCTTGGTGAGTGTGACATCGTGCTCACCATGAACTTCATCTGTGTTTGAAGAGTCAGCATACATGGCGCTCATGAGCCTACCAGTGGGCAAACGTGAATCCGAAACACCAGGGGCAGGAAGGAGCAAAGCCTGCTCCCAGGCATTTCAACCAATTACATGCCATGGGGATGTCTGACTTTTTACAGTGCAAATCGGGCAGAGGAGACCTAGGCTCCAGAACCTTCGGCCAGATTCTGCTTCTCTGAGCTTATAAAGTGGAGGTAGTCAAAGCTCCCTCCCTGCACCCTGGTGAGGATGAAACACACATGAGCAGAGGGGTGTGGCTGGTCAGGGTAGGGCTGGGCGTTCTGCAGACACCTGCTGGTTTCCACCCTCCAAATCCCTCCCCCCAGGTTCAGTGTTCCTGGGGCAGGGTGAGGAGCAGCAGGAACACCGTCTGGCCATCTGCCTTCACACATTTCAGAGACCTCTGCATGCCTTCTACTCCTAAACTGACAAAGTGGAGGAAAGACCCAGGGGTAAAGACCCCAGCTGTCTGAGAAGCCCAGAAGTTACATCCGTAACCGCCCGTGAACCAAGCTCCCGCCTCACCACAGACACCAAAGCTCAGGAAGTAGAGAAGCTTCCGCTCATCTGAGCTGCCACAGAGCGTCCTGGGTTGGGGGAGTTGAGAAAAGAGAAGTGTAAGTGGGACCTGCAGAGACAGCTGTTCCCTGACTTCAGAAAAGCCTTCAAATATTAACAAGCTCAACTGGCTGTTTTTAAAATAACTTCAAGAGCAATTTAACAGGCAAGGGGGTTATTAGGAAATACTTTGAATAAACTTAGCGTGAGGTAGAGAAGACCTGGATGCAAGGTGTTTCAGATAGCTGGCTCCGCAGACTGGCTGCCCAGGTCTACCACTCCCCCTCCCCAAACCTGCCACAGTGCAGGGAGCAAACACCTGCGGGGTCCAGTGTTTCACTGTAGCTGCTGGGCGACGAGACACAGTGCAGTCCAGGGCACCTGCACCTCATTTCATGTTTGGGCTTATTAGGGAAAAAGTTAGTGTGGTGATGCGTTTCTGCCTGCGCTGTGGGACACAGATCACAGTTGTTTTCCTTCTACAGACTTCAGACTCTTCTGGCTTTGCTTTTAGAACAAGCTGTTGATTGCACGACATCATTTTTTCTCCCCCCTTGGGCCCATGTTCAAGTAAGCAACCCTAAAATAAACGTGTCCATGGAGTAATGGGATTGATTTTATAATAATGTTTTATTCTTCACATTTTCACAAACCTTTTAAGATATGTAATTACAGGACTAACCTGTGGAGCTTTATTCTCATTTCCAGTTGAGAAAGTAAAGTTAAAAGGCTGAAACTAGCAGTGAGTGTGCCCCCAGGAATATGCTTTGGTCATAAACAGGGCTAGGTGGGTGCTATTTACATTATGAACATGTCGCATGTGGGAAAGCTACTACAGTACGTCTAAGCTATTACACATTCATTCCAAAATTGTTCATTAACACAGCTCAGAGCTTTGCAGAGGCTGCCCCACGTGGGCCTGGGCCCAGCCAGCAGCACCCACAGGAGCTCTGTAGAAATGTACATTCATAGGCCCTGCAGGTGCTTCCGGTCTGAGGAGCCCAGGCCTGGACACCTCCCCTACTTGTAGATGAACCGGTGAGTGACTGATAACAGTGTAGAGCAAGCACACTCTGGACCCTTCGTGTAGAGATGGCCCAGCCAGCCTGGAGCCTGGCTTGGAGAGAGAAGCAAAACAGATTTAGGACTCATCTGCTTGGGCATGAGAACAATTTTATCCCCTCTGTCTGCAAAACAAATATTTCACTTTGCCAAAGTTGTTTGTTCTACTTGTACTGTGGATCAGGATTAGTTATATATATGTATACACACACAAAGTTTCTGTTGCCATTTCTAAAATTGTACATCTATTTTTATTTTTTTTTAAATAATTTTTTAAAAGATATTTTTTTCTCTGTTGCCCAGGATGTAGTACAGTGGCATAATTATAGTTTACTGTAACCTCCTACTCCTGGGCTCAAGCTATCCTTCTGCCTCAGCCTCCTGAGTAGCTTGGTTCATGCCCAGCCAATTTCTTAAGTTTTGCCGTTTGCTACGTTGCCCAGGCTGGCCTTTAACTCCTGGCTTTAACTGCTTCTCCCACATTGGCGTCCCAAGTGTTGGGATTATAGGCATGAGCTACCATACTTGGACTTGTTCCTAAAATTCTGTGTTTTAAAGATGTCTTATTTTGTCTTAAATGTTAATTTTCCTCAGTGACCTTTTCTAGCACTCTAATCTGAATGAAATCTATCACCCGTGTGCTCTCCGGGACCCTCATTCTTCCTTCAGGGGACAGTGGCAGCCAGGTGTTCTGAGGACCCATCTATCGAATGTGTGTCTCACCAGCCTTAGAACTGCGGGAAGGCAAGTGAGAGTGCAGACCCCAAGTGCAGGATAAAATCACGCAGGTGCATGAACAGATAGACGGACCATACCAAGGACATGCGGAGGACTTGTCTTTCCACTTCTAAATAGAGTGACATTAGGGGTGACATTGCCTGACACCCAAATACCTTGCTATTCAAACTCAGAAATAACACGGACAACAGCACTGATTTCTAAAGACACATCTAACAATATTTAATCATACTTTAAATTCACTTGAGAATATGAGGTTAGCGTTTACAGCTATTATTTAAATGTTTTCCCTTCCAAACACTCATATATATGTATCTATAAAGGAGTATCCAAAGTTTATGGTGCAATTACTCTGCATTTTAATTCCAGAAAGTTAGTATATAATCTCTCTAAAATTTAAATCTGGATCAAAATTTTGAACTTATTTTTTAAGTCTATGTGGTACTGCTGGTTGTGTGTTGTTATGTGAGTGTACAACCAATGGCAAGCCCAACACAACAACTTGGACTTTTAATAGGTTTAAAGTTCCAGCTCCATCCAGGTAAACATAAAAGATGTAAAGTCTCCCTCTTTTTTATGGCTGCATAGTATTCCATGGTATACATATACCACAATTTGTTTTTCCATTCATGGGTTAATTGGAAAAAAAAGTATCCAATACTATGTACTCAATACTATTATGAAACCAATATATATACATGCATTCGTACAAATGATAAAACACAAAGATAGTCCAGAGAGAATGAGGGGAGAGGAGAGAGAAGTGAGAGGAGGAGGGATGGCGAGTGGAGGGAGGGTATTTTGTGGGATCACACCTAATGTGCACAATGCAAGGGTATATTTCAAAACAACTAAGAGTACATTATAAATGTCTCACCACAAAAATAAGTAAGTGAGGTGATGGTTATGTTAATTAGTTTGAGTTAAGCATTCTACCCTGTATATCAAATCATCATATCATACCCCATAAATGTATACAGCTATGATTTAATAAAAATTAAGTTAAAAAAAAAGGCTCAAAGCTTTTACTGAGATTTCACCATGCTTAATATCTTATATCACTTTATTTTTATTTAACCTCAAATTCCAAGAAATAAATTTTCCTTCTTCAAAAAGATCAGGGATCAACCAACTAAGACTCACGAACCAAAGATTTACCAATTTTGTAGACAATGCTGTGCGGGGTCAGGGCTGTAATCGCTAGTTTGTTTTTATCTACCGCTGCGCCCATCCTGGACTCGCCCAGTAGGGTGAGCCTGGGGGAAATCACCTTCTAGAGGCTTCAGGTGGGGAGCTCTCCTCTGGGGTGTCAGGCAGTGTCACCTATAAGTTAACACTGTCCCGTGTTTTCTGCATTTATCAGATCTAACTGGATCAACATCCTTGAAGAACACTGCCTTAAATGTGTCAAAAATAATTTTAAAAGAAAATTAGGGAATTGCAGAAAAGTGGAGTTTATTGGAAATCTGAGTGCAGTCCCTTGACTTCAAGGCCTGTAGGACCAGCTGGATAAAGCTGTTAGCAGGATAGAGCAGCGGCTTGCCAGCTCTGCGGCCTGGCTTCCTATGACACTGTCTAAACTACAGTGAAGCATTTTCTCAAGGAAAAAAAGAGGCAGCTCAAACAGTAATTTGTTTTCATTTAAGTTACAGTGACTTTTGAAGTTTCTAATTTATTATTACTGTTATGTACCCGTGTCACAAATCTGTGACAGGTGAGAGAGGACACTCTCCTTGTGGAAACAGAAGCAGGAAGAGGACCCTGGCTCCAAAGTCCTGACACCTCTGCCACGTCAGAACTGGCCCTGGGATGGCGCGGGGAGGGTGCTCTGAGGCCCCGTGGTGACCCCTTCCCTGGGCCAGGGACCTCTGCTGGCTCTGCAGCCACGTGGGTCCTGTCACAAGGGACGTGCACCTGGTCTGGTTGGCTTTTGTGAGTCTCCATCATAATAAGCAAGTTCTGCACCAGCCACCCATCCCAGAGGCCACGACGGGGGACAGGCAGGCCCTGGGCTTCAGAGAGGAAGTGTCAACCACGAAGCCTGGGTAGCAGCTGGTCAGGGCCAGGGCTCCTGCTCTCCCTGGCTGCCTCCGAGGATTTTGCTGATGTTCCCCCTTATCTGCAGCTGGGGCAGTAAATACTACTTCCTGGAGGAGCTGTGGAAACCACTGGTTAATATTTTACAGGTCCCTTGGGGTGAGGCCATCAAATCAGAGGGACACCGTGCCCCGCCTGGGCTGCTCCTGTGTGGCCAGCCCACACATCTACCTTCCTGACTTCCCCTCCCAGGCCCTGGCAGGGAGTCACGCCTTTGCCATTACCACGGGCTTTTGTGTCCAACATGACCCAGGGTACTTGCGTTGGTAATTAGAGGGCCACAGACACTTTTGGCATTGCTCACAGCCAGAGCTGGCGATGACAGGACAGAACAATGTTTGTCTTCCTCGTGTGTTAACTCCGCGCCAGAACAGGGCCTGCCTTCCTCAGCTCAGACACGGCACTCCGGCAGTCTGTGCCCAGGGAATAAACGTGCTGGGCCCCATAAATTTACATGTGGCCCCAAAGAGTCATTGTCTGAGTCTTGACTATAATAAAGCTATTGAAATCACAGAGGACAAATGACAGCTGGAGTTGTTGATCTAAAATACCTTGATTCTAATGAAGAAAAAGAATGCCATGTCTGGCCATGGGCCCCACCCAGGCTCTGTGCTAGGTGCTGGCTGGGGAGTTCAGAAACATGACTTTGACATCTGTTCTACCTTTAGCAAGACAGATGCAATTATTATGCTCCATGTTTTACAGGCATTGAAATTCATGGGATTAGAGACACTGTGTGCCCCAAGCCCAGACAGCAGTCCCAGGCAAGGCCAGGCAGGCTCACACCGCATGGGCTGGGCTCTCAGCTGCCAAGAACCATGCTGACAATTTAGCCTTGGTTTTTCTACCCATTAAGTGTTGGACTTATTCGAAAAGAGCTCAATCAAAAGCTGAGAAGTTCACTGTCTCCTTCATCTTATGCCTTTGAATGTCTGCTCTGACGACTCAAAATATATTAACAACTTCAGCGAAGCCTTCATACCTCACTTCCTTTACCAAGGAAGCTCTCACAGAGTAACATCACATAGCAAAGCATCGTAGGAATGCATGATTACAGTATCTTTTAAACTCTGTTATTAAAAAATGGCATTTAAATGAGTAATTCAAGAACGAACACCCAGAGTACACGGCATACATTGTGGACGTGCCTGCCCATAAGCTTGCATTTTCAACTTGAACGTTTTAAGTGTTTTCTGCATGTTGTTTAATTTCTAAATGGCGTCTTTGAGCCTTAAAAGATCAGCATCCAAATCAAGGGTGGGGCAGAATCAGCCTTGGGTTTCTCTCTTTCTTTCTGGAGGCCCCTTTGAGGAATGAACACTCCCCTGCCCCCAGCCCTCTCTGTCCACTTTTACATTTGGCTTTCTCTGCATCGCCATCTTATGTTCTGGAATGCACACAATTAATCACGAAATCAGCGTGTGCAACACTTCACAGAGGATGACTAAAAAGATTAATCAGAGGAGGAAAGAGGGAAAAGGGGATGGGGAAAATGCTGGGATTTGGAAGCCCAGAATTACCACCCCGTGGGGCCACTGCTCTTTGAAGCTATCATAGTAACTAAGCCCGGCTCCCTGGAGGAGGCCGGGAGGGAGCACTTCTCTGCAGGTGGGATCCAGCTCAAAGTTTCCAAATTCCTTTTCTAATGTGTTATACTAACAAGTGAAGTTACCTTTGAGATTTAGGGCTCTGAGATGACTGCATCACATTAACCCACACAAAAATGCTGCCTGCGGTGTCTGTCCTCACAAGCGAATGCAGCTCTTTTGTTTTTGTTTTGAAATGGTAGAAATTTCATCCAGATTTCAATCTACCCTCACATTAAAATTTACTTTTAAATTTATATAACACTTTATTTTAGTGCTGCTAATCTCTCCACAATCTACTCAATGATTTATTTAGTACTAGGACTGTTACCTAACGAGACCTCACCCTGATGGTCCACGTGCGCAGGAGCACTCGGCTCCAGGAGGTTGTTCCGGGTTACACACTTCTATGTTCTCCTCCCTCACATAACAATTTTCAACCCCTACTCTGAAACGAACATGCTTAGCTTTTAGTGTCTGCTTTAAATCTTCTCTCTTCACAAATAAGTCTTGACACGACAAATAACGTTGGAGCAGAAGACTCATCGTTTCCCTTTTAAAACCCGGCACCTTCCAGCAGCAGCAGGAAGCCGTGCGTTGCAGCTGTGTGTGCATTTTGCTGCTTCTGAAATATAATTTATCCTGGTCATATTTCCAGGAAGATAACTGAAGTGGGCACTTCATAAATCTTGGCCTCGGGCTCTCCAAAGATTATTACATATTCTGACACCAGAAAGTACCATAATAACTAAAATAACTAAAACACCCTCTCCCCAGGCGCCCTCCACCCTGCTAACACAGGGAAACCCAGCTCCTAAAATCTGTGAGAATCACTTTTGCTTATTTCATTAAATAATCAATTTAATTCATGTGATCTTTTAAGTTGAATGAATTTAAGCTGAATAAGTTATACCCCAATTCTTCAGCTGGCTGCTAATTGGCAGAGAGCAGGTTTAGACCAATGACTTTTGTAAAATCCAGGCTCCTGGGATGCATTAATTTGTTGGTAGCAATTTGAATCAGCAGAGCGCACCTATTTGTTTATGCAACAAACATTACGACTATGTACTATGCTGTGTATTAGAGCGAATACATCATATTTGGACAGTTTTTCAGAATAAAGAATATGGAACATTTAACCCCCATGAACAGAACTGCAGGAGTGCCATCTTGTTTGAAGGCTGCATAGGACGGATGTTGGAAAAACCAGGCGAGCAAGCAACCCCAGAAAGCAAAAGAGACTTCAGAGAGGAAGTGTCAACCACTGGGAATTCCAGCAAGAGTCCTGAGAGGGTCCAGACAGGTGACCTGGGAGAAAGACGGGGAGCTGGGGGACTGGAGACCGGGCAGGAAGCAAACTGGGCACCTAACACAACAAATGTCGTTACTGGGTATTTTCCTCTCCTGGGCGCCATCTTCTTCTTCAGAGATTCTGTGGCATTTCATCTGAACACATTCCAGGGCACTGAGAAAATAGTTTGCCTTGGAAAACTTATTAGTGGATTCTAAGTTCCCTAATACAACTATAAGCACCTGGAGGGCAGGAACGCCATCTGATTTCTCTTGCTATGCCCAGAACACACAGCAGAGCATTCTGCACAGAGCAGACGGCCACGGATCTTCTCAGTCACGCGTTTGCTGCAGGTTGGAGCCCACATCATGGCTTTGTAAGTTTTGCTTTGCTAGCTTGCTCAGCAAAAGGTTACTTTTCCACTATACAAGAAGCCAGATGAAGAACTCAGTGTGTGTGGACACTCCTCGTCAGGCACGGCTGCGCTCATAGGCAGAAAATGAGAGGAGACTCTGAATGGGAAGCAGGGATCAAAAATAAATGATCCAATAAAAATATGTTGTGAATATAGAACTCTTCTTTGAATTGATGGGTCATTCTAATACATATTTGGTTAACAGTGAAAACGAAGGAATTTCCTGATCATATTGAAGCACATACTTGGGAGAATCCGTACAGTTTCAACAAGCTGCATAGACCAGATACAAGGGCCACTCACCCCCTGATCCGTCCCTTCACTCAGAGCAGAGGTCCTGAATTTACCAGGAGCTCCTTAAAATTCCTGAGCTTAGTCCCCAAGACTGCTGTGTGATACGCTGGAGGCGAGGCCTAGGACTCTGCATTTCTTAAGAATTCCCAGTGAAATGTGTGCAGGTGGCTGCAGGCCACTTGACTAGAAAACCAGCGCCAGCTTGTCCCTCCCCATGTTGAGAAGACAGGAGAGCCACGGCAGGTGGTTTGCCTGGGAGCTGAGTATCCAGCCACCCTGCCAGTCCCATCCCTATGAGGAGTTCAGACCGACACAGGGAGGTTCTGTTTTATTTTCTACATGTTTTGACCTCTCAAGCTTGAGAGCTTCTGCTCAGACCCCTATGAGAAACAGTCCATTTGAGAGGGGTGTTGCCCTCCGTCTGTGTAGGTGGGCAGTCAGCCTAGAATCGGCAACAGGACAGACACTCCAACAGGGAGGGCAGTGGGACCCGTCCAGTGCTGCTGTCCTGCAGTGGATAAGGCCATCAGGGATTCAGCACGACTTAAGACGCCCAGATGAACACACAGCACTGGACCGACACTTCCTTAGCAACTGACTTTAGGCTTATCAGCCTGTCTGAGAAAATCAAAGCTGAGCATACTTGAGCTCTGCCTCCCGTGAGTCACCCCTGGCTCAGTGGTGAGCCCCAGGCCAGTCATTTCACACTGTGTCCTCACAGTGCTTGGCACACAACGGCCCTCACTGGCCCGTGAGGCCTGTCAGCCGAAGCAGAGAGGATGCTGCACTCGAGCGGCACAGCCCATGACAGTTCAAAGTGGCCAGGAGTGGATGTGGACCACTGAGCAAAACAAAGTCTCAAATACGTGGTAGACATGAGATCAAGCTAACTCCACTTTCAAAAGGAAAGTCGACTCCAGTCATGAGTTTCCAGACAGATTTAAAACTGCAAGAGAAAACCCAAATCCAAGCCTTAATTACAACATAAACAAAACTGATTTGCTACTAAAGCTGGTTCATTGACTAAAGCTTCCTGAGTGGTTATTTCAACTGCTTTTGAGTTTTACATAATCACACCAAGAAGAAGCATTACATCTTGAAGAAAAGTAACCAAGAGGCCCTAGAAAATGACTTCCTGGAATGACAGGGAAACTCCACCAAACTCCGGGGACAGACCCTGTCACCTGCCAGTGCCGCCCCTTCTCAAAGAAAGCACCTGTGAGGCTGGACATGTCCGTGTCTGCGACTGTCCTCTAACAAGCTGCCTGCCACTTGATTCCATCTTTCCCAAAGCATCATCTTATTCCAATGATTTTCTCTACTGTTTTCCTATTTCCAATTCCGTTGATTTCTGCTCTTTTTTGTTTTCTTCCTTCCACTTTATTTGGGCATATTTAACTTTTCTTTGTTACTTTCTTGAGTTAGAACTTAGATTACTTGCTAGAGCTCCCCTTTCTAGCCTAAGAGCATGCAGTTCTCTGCAGCTCCTCTCAGCACTGCCTAGAGATGCCACATATATTGACAGGTCCAGGATTTGATTCTGAAAAAAAGAAACAGACTAATTCCCATGAGCAGGGTCCTGGAGCAGGGGGCGCTCAGATGGGGAGTTACCTCCCACGTGCTGAGGAAATCCCCTTCCTCCAACCTCCCCTCACCTCTGCCTCCCCTCACCCCTGCCTCTTGGCTGGTTCCATTTCTTCCCTTTTTAATTGCCTTTTTATATTAATATATTTTGTTTATCAGTCTCTAGTATAAAACTGAGTATGTTATTTTGTTACTCACTGTGCATAACAGTTCATTTTCCTTTTTGTTTCTTGGAAAACTGGTGAGCTGAATGTTAATCCCTTCACTCTTAATGAAAGTGAGTTACTGCAAATAAACCAGCAAAAGCATTGTTTTTGGTCACCTCCACATGCTTGACCTCTATCCTGCAGTGGGGTGTTGACATGGGTAAGTGGACAACAGGGAGCCGTGGATAAGGGGATGGTGAGGAAGGGGGGCACAGACACAGGCGGGGTGTGGATGTGGCCTGGTGACCAAGGTATGACAGGGCAAGTGGACACCTGGCTACCATATTACTCCACTGTTACACTCCTGGGCACTTATTATGGAGAACAAAATGTTAACCTCAAAAAGTTACATATTGTTTGGTTCCATTTCTAGAGCATTCTTGAAGTGATGGAATAACAGAAAATGGGGAACAGATAAGGGGCTGGCAGGGTTTAGGGTGGGGGAACAGAGGAAGGTGGCTGGGGTCCTAAACCAGAGCATGAGGTATCTTGCACCGAGACCACCCTATACCTTGATTGCACGGGTGTCACACAATTCTATACGTGTTAAATTACACGGAGACACATACACAAACGCACAAACACACTCTTTAAAATGAGTACATCTAAATTGGTGAAATCTGAAATTTGAAGGAAGTCAATGGATTGTGTCAAAGCTAACTTCCTGGCTGTGACGGCACACTGCGGTTTGTAAGGTTGAGTCATCCCCGGGGTAACCAAATGAAGGGCATGTGAGATCTCTCCAGTTACGTGTGAACACACAAAACAACCCTGTACGAGACCGCATCAGCAAGAGCCCACCGTGTGTGTCTCCCCGGAGGACAGCCCTGGCAGGGACCTGTCAAGTCTTATTAGGGTGCCCCTGTCTTCAGCTCTTCCAGATTATTCTCGGAGTGTTTGCTCCCATTCACTCTCCTACTTGCAATATTTGAGCCCTCCTTTCTCTGTCTTCTTCAATACTTGGTAGAGTCACAATTTAAAAATTTTACCAGTATGATGACTATGACCAAGGATCTTATGGCCCTCTAGTTTTTAATCCCCTCACTACCAATAGGTTCAAGTTCTTTTCATATTTTATGAGTCCACCTGGGTTTTATCTCTAAACTGCAGAGCCTGTTCCTGCTCCTATTTATTAATAACTCCTGGGTGGTTTGTTTCATTTTACTGAATTTTAGAACTCTGGAGACATTCCAGATACCAAGCTCACAGGAGCCTGCTTCTTCTCATCCTTCAGACATCCACCTATTTTTTATAACAGTGCCTCAGAACTTCCCAGCATTGTTTATGGAGTACAGAACAAAAGAACATTTGGATCCATGTTTTGGCATTTTAACAGTTACGGAGTCCTGGAAATTTCTAAAAGCTTCAGAATATGCACCCTTAGTTATCACCAGTCATGACTGGAGGGAGATGCCACCCGTGGGCAGCAGCTTCAGCACCTGCCTGAGCCTTCAGCTGCCCTGTTGGTCAGCCTTCTCTGGACATCCGGCTTGCCTCAGTAAATCCTGATTTATATCTCCTACTGGTTTTGTTTCTCTGAGTGAAGTGTGCACGCCACAGATTTTTATAGAGATTTAAAAATCTGCTCAGCAGAGAGTTCCAGCTGCTTATCTGGTCAGATGTGTGGCAGGAACAGCCTCCCTGCCATGTCTGCTCTACCATGAAGCACAGCCCTGGGGGTTTCTCCCAGTGGGCTCCCCGGGCCAGTAGAAGCGTGCTCATGACCGCCCAATGACTATTTATTTAGACTTACACAAAGAGCATTAGAATACAGTCTTTTCTTCTTTACTGACAACTAAAATATAAGGAAAGAATGACAAAAAGAAAGATGTCAGTGTCCTATGGTCACACCATTCTGAAAAGGAAGCGCATTCTGAGGGTATCTCCCTCAGACTAGCCACTGATAACCATGATGCATCTCACTCATTAATGGTGGAATTTAAGATGAAAGAGAGTGGAGGGCACCTTTGCCAGGCATCCCGTTCACTACAGCCACGCCAGGCATGGATCCAGACCTGGGGGCAGACTCCCAGGGTGGAATCCAGCCTCTTCCTAATTGTGTGCCCTTGGGCTAACTTAACCTCTCCGTGCCCTGTTACTCCTCAGTAAAAACGAGGCTATTAATAGGACAGTGACGTCACATGAGGGCATCCCAGGCAGCGTGAGGTGAGAAATAGCTCTCAGAAGAGCACTGGCAATTTGCAAGAGGCCAATTAATGCTGCCTGGTATAGGCTCAGGGAAGCTGCATTCTCAAGTGCCAGGTTTTTAAAGCACCTGGGGAGAAACTAAAAGTCAAGAAACTAAAAGTCAAACAAAGTAACCTTCAATTAATATTTAAAGACCAGGCAGAAAGAGAGAAATCACAAGCAAGGTTGGTCTCTGTGCTTTTTCAGCCTTCAGCAGACATCATAACCAATGCACACGGTCACAGCTGCCAGTGATGGGACCAGAGACACGGGTGTTCAGAATCACGGGGGAGCAACCAGCTCCGAAACAAGAATCTCATCTTTTCCTCATCTTTCGGCACAATTGTGGTTGTGCAGAAGGATTTTCAAAGTGGATTTGAACCAAATAGTTTTTGTTCAGCCCTGAGTTAACAGGAATGGTCATTTCAAAGTAGTCAAGTCCTTGGGAGTTACCAACATTCACAGTAATCTGGATTCTTTCCCCTTGGGTTTCTGTTTACTTCCCTTAAGGAAAAAAAAAAACAAAAACACAAAACTATGGCTGTGCACTGTCTCTGTTAGGGGGTAGAAACAGTCACTGCTAGGCTGTGGGTCCTTACAGGTCACTGGCCCTTGACTTACTGAAGGCCTCTCTCCCCTGCTCAGTAAGGGCCAGGCATCCCTGGGAGTGGCCTGCAGAAAGCTCCTGGCAGGGTTAAGGGACTTCAGGACGGCCCTGACTTGTGGGTGATGGTCCCCGAGGTTTCTTCCTGGGCTAGGGAGATAGTCCCCAGTGCAGGAAGTCTGAGATGGGATGCCCCCTGAGTGTCCTTCCTCTGCAAACCTCTGTTTCTAGTCAGGGGTCCTGACAGGCTGAGGACTGAACAATGTCTACCGTCCTGCCAGCAATCCCAGCCCCCCAGCCCTGTCACTAGCCCAGGTAAACAAACACATACTGTTGATTTTCACATTGTTACAATTAGAAAACAAGGAACTGGATGCCTGCTTCTCACTAGGGTCCCCAGAGAAACTTGGCGCTTTCCCCACACCCACTCCACCTTCCCAAGCAGGGGGCCAAAGTGATACCAAAGACCCAGAGACCTGGAGTGACAGCCACGCAGCAGTCACACAAGTGCCTGGGGCGCAAAAATGGGCGCTTCCCGCCCAGGACAGGGGCCATGCCCGGGGCTGCCGGCGGGGCAGGCACACAGCCGCAGGTGGGCCCAGGTGGGCTGGGGCGGCGAGCGCGGCAGAGGAACCAGAGATGGGCCCTGGGAGGCGGAAGAGGATCTAGTCATTTGTCGCCGCCCTTGTTGCTCAAAGAGAAACTGCGCTTCACCTTGGGGGGGAGGGGCGGGCCACCAGCGCCCGCTGGGTCCCAGGTGTGTAACTGGGGGCTCTTTAAACCTTGGATCCCCCGCCTTGCCGGCCCCTCGGCTCCCACCAGCCATTTCCACGGCGCGGACAGCGGCCTCTGTTGACCGTCGTCACCTCCCACCTCGCAACTTCCCCCACGGCCCGGAGCTGCTTGAGTGACCCAGGGCCGCCAGGCCTGTACGGAGACCACCCTTGGAAATCGCAGGTTCCAGCCCCACCGATGTCTACTCGCGTCCACACCCGCGCCACCTGCTCGCGGGTAGGAGCTGGGCGAGAGACCAGGATGTCACGTTTGGGAGGACACTGGGGTGCCACCTGCCCGGCCACCTGCGCCGCTGCCCAGGTGAGCCCCGCGCGCCCTCGGCCGGCAAAGGGACCTGGAGTTCAGCCGCCGGGACGGCACCTGCTCCCCGGCCGCCTGGAGCCCCCTCGCCCAGGTCTCCGGTCCCCGCTCGGAGGGGCGCGGAGACAAAGGCGCCAGAGCCGCCCCGCCCGTCCCCGGGACGATCACCCACCGGCGCTGTGCTCGCTGCTCCGAGACCGAGGGGCGCCGCGGGGTCGCAGGCCGAGTCCCCCACCGCGGGCCCCGGGCCGCCCGCGCCGCCTTCCGGGGTCGGGACTGGGGCCGCCAGGGCCGGAGGCTCGTCCTCGCTGGCGCGCGGCGGGGACTGACGGCGGCTGCTCCGAGGGACGGGCGCGCACCCCGCTTCCCCGCCCCGCCCCGGGCCGCGCGGTCAGGTCCCCGCCCGGGCCGCAGCCGTCCCCACCGGGCCCCGCCCGCACGGGAGCGCGAGGACCGCGACGGCGCTGCCCACGCTCCACTCAGGGCCCGCGGCGACCCGCGCTGGGCCACCCTCGGGAGGGGGCGGGAGCGTCGCTGCAGCTGGGACCTACCGGTGCTGCTCGTGAACCAGCTGGAGCCAGCGAGCTGGCGTCTCCTCCAGGCACATTTCACGGTGTGAGCGACGGAGACCCGGGTGCGCGACGGGTCCAGGTCCACACCGCCCGTGCCGCCGAGTTCAGGGCCTGTCCTTGCCTCGCTCTGGCCGCCTTCGCTTTGAGAAGGCCGGTTGCCGAGCTTGGCACCTGCCAGCGTCTGGATTCGGAGGATCAAACCCCAGGCCAGGCCCTACTGAGGGACCTGGAGTGGGGTCCCGAGCGCACACGTGCTGTGAAGGGGGCCGGGGAGGGAGGCACGCGCGTCAAAACCCGGCACTGCGCGGTGGGGCGCACGCAGCCAGCCACGCCACAGCACCCCCCGGCTCACGCGCAGAGTCGGTGGTGAGAGGATCTGGATTCTAGGCTGCCTCCTGCTGTGGAAAGAGTGGGAGGATCTGGAGAGACACTGAAGGGCCCTGATCTTTCTGACCTAAATCTCCAGTCGGGGAGACAGTGGGGGCCCACACCATGTTTAGTGGAGACAGGGAGGCTGCCCGCTCAAACCGGGCCCACATAGACCTTAGGGTTAGCAACTGTGTTTAAGTGCTGGCAGTTCAAAGAGAAATATTTCTGCAGCAATAGAAACACGCTTGATATAGTCTTTTCCTCAGAAATGTGTTGGGAGCAGAACCCCTGTGGGTTCTGGGGACTTGAGGTTGGAGGTGAGGATGGGTAGGTAAAGGGCTGCCCACTGCAAAGAATAAAGTTTATTTATTCTGCAAGTTTCCCTGGCTTCACACTAACCATAAGAAAAGGCTAAACAGGATAGATGTGAAGGAGCTGGACAAATGCCCAGGGTGCACAGGCAGTGACACCCAACTAGGGTGTCCCAGGTCCCCAGGCTCAAGTCACTCTTTATTAAAGCCCAAGCCCTGGGAAGCTGGAACACGGGGTCCCATTCAAACTCCCATTTTTAGCATCAGAAACAGCATCTCCTCCCCCACAATGTCTCCTTACTTGCTCTCAGGGTGACTTCTCATGGAGGGGACACCTGCCTGTCCTGCCAAGGCCACCGACGGCTGGGCTTTGGGAGTCCCACCAGCCACGCTGAAAACAGTAGCCTGTGTCCTTCCAATTTGTTCTACTTCTGTCGGATTTTCAGTGGTTTACCGAGACAACATCTGCCAGGACTCACCTCCGTATGTGTCAGGCTCGGCAAGCTTCAGTTCAAAGTCTTCCTGAAGTCTTTATGAAATAGCACCAGGCATGTTTCGTTTGGGATGGAATAATGCCCATGCAGATTGACAACCAGTTTTAAAAAGTCGTGGATACCAGGAAAACCTGTGCGAGTAATACTATTTAATAAAACTGCTGATCAACGTTTAAAAGGTCACATGTCCTTAAGGACAGTCCAGGTGAGATGTTCCCAGCAACTAAGCAAAAGCCGGAGGAGACCACCTCTCAGCCGACCCCGGCCTTGGGTCTTCCCAGCTGAGTTCCAGACGGCGTGGAACAGAACTGAGTCATCCACTCTGCTTCCAAACGGCTGGCCCACAGAATTCAGGAGCAAAATTAAACAGCAGCTGCTTCGATTCACTAAGTATGGGATAGTCTGTTAGGCATCAGAGCTTCTGGAAGAGTTGGTTAGACTGACAAGTGGAAGGATGGGATTGGGGAAAGCTGAAGGATATAGATGCTACTGCCTACTCGACAGTGACTGTACCCCTTGTAAATAACCATAGACTCCATTTCCAAAAAAGAAAACATTTTATGAACTGATGGTCTGATTCGTCGGACATCTCATTCATTCATTCACTAACTTATTCACAATTATTTATTGGCATGAGCGCTCACTGCACCACATCAGTTCGTGTGCGAAACTTACTACTGTCCTTGTTTTAACAAAAAGAAAAGGGTTAGGGTTAGGGTTACCCTGAAAATGGGTAATTTATGAAGAAAAGAAGCATGATTCTTATTGACACAGAAGCCAGGAGGCTGCAGATTCAGCAGCTAAGTCTGGTGAGAGACTTCTTGCTGGTGGGAATCTAAGGATTCTTGGGGCAGTGAAGGGCATCACAGGGCCAGGGGATGATTGAGCGAATGGTCTCTGTCCCCTTCTCATAAAGCCACCAGCTCACCTTTCATGACAATGCACTAATGACCCAATCACCTCATAAGGGCCTCACCTCTCAACACTGCCACTCTGGAGATTAGTTTCAGCAGGAGTTTTGCTAGGGACATTCAAACCTCTGCATTACCCACTTGGAGGCTGGGTGCCTGCATGTCAAGTTCAGAGGAAATGGCCTTTTTAAAGATGGGATCAACAACAGGAAGTTGAAACGGTGATGAACTCTTCCAGTAGGGAAGATTATTTCCCCTCCCTTCATGTCTGAAAGCTTAAGCTTAGCAACACGAGCCCTTTTCACCATCTTCTATGCTGGTGGGCACAAGGGTGCTTCCAAGTTCTATGGGGCCTGAAACCGATATGATTAGCCCACCCCCTTTAATGGGCAGAATGCGAAAATACGAATTCCTGGTTAGATATGGGGCACTGGAAGGGAGTTAGTGGGTATGCGCGGCCGTCATCTCGGGAACCTGCCTCTGAGTAGCTCAATGGTCTCGGCAAGTGAAAGCACTAACTAAATATTAGGGAGCCAAGACGCCTGTTTTGGTTTCTCCCAGCCACATATTTATAAGTCTCTTCTTACACAAAGTCTGTAATATTTCTGTGACTTCCTTTGTCCAAAGTCCAACAGCAACAGGATTAGATGAATTATGTCACCTCTTACAGTATCTGGTACCAAAAGGCGTAAAGGATAGATGCCAGAAAGTTGCTCATTATTCTGCGTACTCGGGTCTGGGATCGGACATTTATATTTAACTGCAGCTGAAAACATAAATTTCAGAGATTCACTCTGGGTAGGAAAATAGAATTTGCTTCAAGATATATACCTCAGGTTAATAAAATAAAGCATATTAACACACAGCTTCACTGAGCACCGACCGTGTTGTACAATCAGGGGCTTTCTCTCTCTGGTAGCAGCACGTGGGGTCAGGCTCACCAGGTAGAAAAGCTACTCTGGACTTTATCTTTAATGTCAGGTTTCCCTGGGACACAGTATCCCAGGTCTGACATCAAGACTTGCCAAGGAGCAATGTCCAACAGGCAGGAAGGAGGTCTGTCTCTCTGCCCCTACCTCTCAGCCTTCTCTGAGCCAGAGTTGTCACTGTCCCTTGTAGGGCCTCACTGGCCACCCAGGGCTTCAGCTCCTACCCTGGGAACCATCCCAGACTCTTTGTGTTCCCACATCTCTAACTTGTCAGCAGGTCTTGTCCCTCTGCCCCCAACTTCCTTCTTCTCTGCCTTTCTGTCATCCAGCTTGCCTGAATTCCGTGTGGCTCTGTAGGCCCCTGCGGTGGCTGTCCTGGTACCCACCACGGACACATGGACGTGTTACTCCTACATCAATCAAGCCTTCTCCCTTGCTGGAAGTCCTGAAGGCCTTCCCACAGCCTTTAGACTAAAGTTCACACTCTTTTCCCTGCTCAACTCCCGCCCCTGATGCCCTGTCCTCTCTCTGCGTCTCACAATTGCCTCATTCCTTTCTGGTTTGCCCTTTTGTGGTGAGCAACACACCCTCTCTGTGAGACCATTGTCCTCCATGTGTCTCCACAGTCACCCATTTTCCAGTCATTTGGGTTGCTACTTAGAAATCCCTGCTTTTTTACCCAGCATGGAGTTTGTCTTTTGCAAGATACAAAGTGTTGTGGGAGGTGGATGTTTGTGATGGTTGCACAAAAATGTGAATGCACTTTTGCTCCTGAACTGTACACCTAAAAATGGTTAAGATGATCAATTTTATGTTCTGTGTGTTTTATAATTAAATAAAGTCCCCTCCCTAAGGAGACCTTTCCTGGCTTCCCTCCCACTCTGAGGCCGTGGTCTCTTGACTGTTTCGCACGGCTCTGTTTTAAGTTTCTGCACTGTGCTGTTGATATGATCTGGAGTCTTCTTGTTTACTGCTTGTATCCCTTCTTCTCACCGTCCTACGTTAGCAAGTGAGCCCCACCCAGGGAGCAATGCTGTCCTTGTCCATTTCTGCCTGCTCAGACTCTGAGATAGGCTGGCACATAGTAGGTCTTCAGTAGCACCTGAATGGCATTTGGCCCCATGTGATCCAGTCTGGCTCAGAGAAACACAGTGTGTCTGCTAAAAGTAAATGCAAATGGCTCTAATAGATCTTGATTTTCTTCTAGTATTTTTATACTTTCAGGTTTTACATTCAAGTCATTAATCTATCATAAGTTGAGTTTGTACGTGTACAGGATGAGATAGAGGTCCAGTTTCATTATTCTGCATGTGGCTTTCCAGTTTCCCCCACACCATTTCTTGAAGAGTGTCATGTCTCCAGTGTATGTTTTTTGACAACTTTGTCAAAGATCAGTTGGCTGTAGATATGTGGCTTTATTTCTGGGTTCTGTCGTCCCCTTGATTTATATGTCCATTTTTATGCCAGTACTATGCTGTTTTTTCTTATAGTATAATTTGAAGTCTGATAACATGGTTCTTCTTGCTGTATTCTTTTTGCATGGGATGGGTTTGCCCATGTGGGCTTTTTGTGTTTGTTTCATATAAATTTTAGGATTATTTTTTCTAATTCTATGAAAAATGACATTGGTATTTTGATTGGGACTGCACTGAATCTATAGATTATTTTGGTCAGTGTGGTCATTTTAACCACATTGATTC
Organism: Loris lydekkerianus; assembly: GCA_963574355.1. Classification (NCBI taxonomy): domain Eukaryota; kingdom Metazoa; phylum Chordata; class Mammalia; order Primates; family Lorisidae; genus Loris; species Loris lydekkerianus. The sequence continues at coordinate 29,856 of CAUYPK010054535.1, read as the reverse complement.
TTCTGACTCATGAGAATTGGGTGTATTTCTCTTTATATCATTCACAATTTCCTACATCAGTGTTTGGTAGTTTTACGTGTAGAGATCTTTCACTTCCTTGGTTACATGTATTCCTAGGTTGTTGTGTTTTATTTTATTTTTTTCTAGCTTGTAAGTGGGATTGCCTTCTTGATTTAGTTCTCAGCTTGGTTGTTATTGGTGCATAAAAATGCTTACTGATTTTTCTACCTTGATTTTTTTGTTGCCTAAAACTTTACTGAATTTTGAACATTGGTGTTGGCAAAGAATTCATGACTATGATGTCAAAATACAAGTAACACCAATAAAAATAGACTTCAAATAAAAAGATTCTGTACAGCAGAAGTGTACAGAACAGCCAAAGTGAACAAAGTGAACAGACAGGATGTGAGAAAACGTCTGCAAACTCTGCCTCTGACGAGGACTGACACCAGAATTCACAGGGAGCTTAAACAACTCAACAGCAACAACAATGATGACAAAATAACACCATTCAAAGGCAAAGGACACAAACAGACATTTTCTTTTTTTTTTTTTTTTGTAGAGACGGAGTCTCACTTTACCACCCTCGGTGGAGTGCCGTGAAGTCACAGGACCCACAGCAACCTCCAGCTCTTGGGCTTCTGAGATTCTTCTGCCTCAGCTTCCCGAGCAGCAAACAGACATTTTCAAAAGAAGACACACACATGACTAGCAGCATATGAGAAAATGTTCAGGCCCACAAATCATCAGAGAAATGCAGATCACACCCCAATGAGATAGCATCTCACACCAGTCAGAATAGATATTAAAAAGACAAAAATAATAGATGTTGGTGAGGACACAGAGAAAAGGGAATGCTTATTGGAGGGAATGTAAATTAATAACACCTCTGTGGAAAGCAGTATGAAGATTTCTCAAAGTCCTCAGCTCTGAGAGGGCATGCGTCCACTCGGGGACACAGGGCCAAAGTCCACAGCCCCCCTATAACCCCGGTGATTTCTGAGACTGAGGCAGGAGGAGCACTTGAGCCCAGGAATTTGAGACCCCAGTAAGCTGCGATCCTGCCACAACACTCCAGCCTAGGTGACAGACTGAGACTCTGTCTCTAAAAAATAAAAAAAGACTCTAACTTACACTACTGAGAAATAATCTCTGAACACAGTATGAATTTTTACTTTTCAACATTTTTGCACACTATATATGTTTATAAAACTGCAACCATGCTATAATTATTATCTTGTAATTTGCTTTTTCCACCTAGCAGAATATCATAATCATCATTCCATGTCAGTAAATAGTTGCCAACATTCTTGATAAAAGTAACTGTGCTAACTGTGGACCAGCAGGTTGGTTTTTATGGAGCTGGTTTCTAGTATGTGAGTTTATAATGGGAAAGCTGGGGCTCTTTGACATAATCAATCTCGCCTTTCCCTGTGTGGTCCCCAGGTGTTCCAAGTGTGTACAGAGGAGCTGGTCCTAGAGGCGCACCCAGAAACCACACAGGGCACAGACCTCTTTGGGCAAAACGCTCTGAGAGCGTGAGCTGTTCTTCACTCGAGGCATGAATCACCCCCGGGGCTGTGTGCCTGGGAAGAGCGTAAGACGTCAGAACTGCAGGATCTGAGATGGTTTTAGAAGGAGAAGGACAGGGCCGCTGTTAGCCCTCCCCCAACTTGTCACATCCTCTTGGGTGAGTCACTTGTTCCCTTTAAGACACAACTCCTCATCTGCAAAGTGAAATTATAGGATGTTGTGAGTAGCAGATAAGAATGCAGCCGAAAGAAGAATGAAAAACCTTAAGAGCCAGACAGAACTGTGGCATGCTCGTCTAGTAATAACAGTGATAGTGGAGATGACCTAGAGCTGTGCTCCTTCCCCTCCGGGGTCCCGGATGTCCCTTACAGGTCGGTGCACTCACAGTAGTTTTGGAAGTAGTTATGAAATGGATATTGCTGGGCTGACCAATTACTTGAATTAAATACCAGTCGGCCAAGAGGGAGCGTGTCCACGTTCTGTGAGAATAGACCTTTTCCTGCTTTGAGAAAAGCTGACATATAAAAGTCCATATTTATGGAGAGATTTAAAAGACCATAAGTTTCCTTTGAAATGCAACATCCTTCATTCATTTTAAATGAGATTATAATTCCATTTATAATCCAACCAACCTTTAAATCACAGATGTCATGTATTTAACCCCACGAGGTGCAGTCACTTGCCACACCTCCTGGTATTTGGATCATTTGGGAATTCATGCCGACTTTCTTTGTACTGACACGAGATGGCTTTGTCTATCCCACTGATTTCCAAGTACAACTGACTAAAATTGTACACAGATGCTTTTCCTCATAGCTTGAAGGGTTGTTGTGCAATTTCATGTTTCTCTTTTATTGCTGGGGGACATACATACAAATGTTGAAATACATTTTTCATTTGTCTCCGACACTTCATGAATTTTAAGAAAATAATTGCCTTTAGGATAGAAATCTGGATGCTTTTAAAAAATAGCATGTATTAGAGCTGAGGGTAAAATGCTTGCAGAGGTCCTGAGGTGTGGGTGCCTGACGCCCGGAGTCATAATGGAGTTTTTGTGCTAATGTGCGCCTCCGAACTTCTTTAAATGCCAAATTATTCATTTCTTAAGGGATGCAATCAGTTCTCTGGTGACGATTATGAAAAAAAAAAAAATAATAGATAAAAGCAAAATTTCAAGTGCTGTTCCACAGAAATTATTTAATCCTTTCTGGCCTCTTGTGGAAATCCATGTGAGATGGTGTGTTGATGTGTAGCTTTCAAACCTGCCTTGGCAGATGCAATCAAAGCCGGTTTTATGAAAAATTCAGTTTATTTGTCTATGAAGCTTATTTGTCTACGACCACCAGTGTGTAGCCAAGGTCAGCCTTAACACAGTAGCAGAATGCTATCTGAGCCCAGAGGCGTTGGCCTGTGCCTTCCCAATATTATCAATTTTCTGCTGGCTGAATGTGGAAATTCTAACATTGCTGCTTTTCTTTATAACTCTGATAAATGACAAAATGCAAATGCCCCTGGGAGAGGCAAATGAAATGCAAAGGATGAACTGTTTTCATTCTCAATGAATGAATTTGAATCTTCTTGGATCCCATTTCACCAGGGTGGAGGGAAGATCACAGCAAAACTGGCTCTTGGAGGGCGTGTGGGCTAATAGCGAGGTCAAGTGCACTGCACACTGCTTTTCTCCTATGTCCCGATTTATTCTGAACAGACCTGACTACAGACCCAAGATTTCAGTATCATTTTTACAACAGTAAGTGCTAATGTTCCAAGAATAACTGCAGGATAAACAGGGCCAGGAAGGAAGAGAGATTGTGTGGAGAGGACTGAGAAGTGCGGCAGGGTGGGATTGGGTGAGGAGAGTGAGGCTGTCCTGGTCTCAGGCTCTGAGATCTACACTGGACACAGTGGCCAGCCACTTAGAAGTGGTGAGTGGGGTACGATGATGCCATCGCATTTATAAGGAAGCATGCAATGCACTTTAAGTATTTACACAAAACTAGTGAAGCAAAAATCAATTTCTGGAGTAATCCTTTTGGACCCCTTGGGCCTGGAAGTGGCTGTGTCTGTCGGCTGACTTGCAAGCTGCCCGGATGTCCCTCCTCACTGGCCTTGCCCTTGGCTGACCAGACACTACCTGGCATCTGGGCTCACCAACCTGCACTGGGAGAGGCGAGTGTCGGTGCCCCGTGGTCTGGGTGGGGACACATTCCCTCTGTGGACACGCTGACTACGGTCACAGGATGAAAGGCTCTGGTTATGGCAGATGCTTCGTGGACACAACTTCACAGCGAGGCCATGGTGAGTGAAGGCAGAAGTTAAGGACCAGAGGGGCTGGTCTGCAGAGGGGAGGGAAGTGGAGACACGGAGGTCAGGCAGCCGAGGGGACAGGGCTGAACCCTGGGGTCAGCTGTGCTGCCACTTTCTTTTCATAGGTCTTCTCACCTGTCCCCAGACCCTGGTAAACCAGAGCTAATCCACGTGGCCTTCTGGTTCTGAGTAGTCCAGGAGACCAGGCACATGGGAGGGAGGTGGCACCAACACAGAAAAGTGGGAAGGGGTGTTGTTTCCAGCTGGGACCAGTGGGGATGGTTTGTTAGTGAGAATGTTTTATTAGCCTTGGTTATTCATTTCTGCTTCTATCTCTTTACTGCCATTTTTGGTAGACTAGGTCTAAGGCAGCCCTAATTTCGTGTAGCTGACAGCAATACTGTCCACTGAATAAGTGTATTTTAGTTATACCTTAATTTAGCAACTTTTTACTTGAAAGAGGATTTTAAGGAACATTTGCCTCCAGTAATAGAACTTGGAATAAGGGTAGAAAAGTTATGAATTGTGTAAAAAGTAGCATATCATGAAATAGTCGAAATCTTTGATTGGAACTGAAAATCATGGGGTTATGTTTTACGGTTATTTTTTGAAATCTTCTTGAGTTTCATTCTGTCATTATGAAAAATTAACTGGAAGATATTATCATGATCATTTATTTTATTGCCAAATACACAAGGGAAGAACTAAGACTTTCGCAGTGTCAATGATTTATGTGTTTATACAGGGAGGTTAGAGCAACATGAGTAATTCCAAGAAATGTAAAAATTATAGATATCTTTACTGTCGCCCAGGGAGATTATGTAAATATTCAAAAAGTTGTGAAATTATTTAAAACATTTTTGTGACGCATCATGTGCAAAGCCTAAAACACAGTCTGGGCTAGAGACACCCAGGGCCCAGAGGATGGCTGGCCAGAATGACCCCACCTGCCAGGAGGCTAGAGACACCCAGGGCCCAGAGGATGGCTGGCCAGTATGGCCCCACCTGCCAGGGGACTCTCATCATCCATCCCCCGCCTGGCAACCCCCCAAGACAGCCATGTTGTCAGTTGCTGGCACAACCTTCCAGAAATACGTTGTACACACAGAAGCAGGTGCATGGCCATAGATATAAATAGATCCTGTTCACTCTTTCCTCTTTTCAACCTTTAAGTCATCATATTGTATGATGTTTACATATATAAAGTTTATAACCCATTCCACATATTGTTTTTTACATTTGACAACATGTTAGTACTTGAGGAATGCTACAGTCTGAATCCTTGTGTCTTCCCTGACAGCAAATACCTATGTTGAGGGGGGTGGAGCCTTCAGGAGATCATCAGGTGACTCAGGTGGAGTCAGCATGAATGGGACCAGTGCCTTATGCCAGGAGCCCCAGAGAGCTGAGTCTCCCCTCCCTCCCCCCGACTACCCAGAGAAGATTTCTGCCTGTGAACCAGACACTATCAGCAGGTGCCTTGCTCTTGGACTTGCCAGCTTCCAAAACCATGGGAAATGAACTTGGTTGTTTATGATCGTTTGTGTTTGTCAGCAGCTGGAATGGCCTGAGACAAAGAGTTTGGAAACAGATTGTCAGAGTCTCCTCCACACACCTTCCCTCTGTGCAGGCATCTTCTGGCAGCTGGGTCTACTAACATCCTCTAACGAGGAGATTTTTTTTTAAAAGGTCTACTGTGGTAGCCAGACCGGTGGATACCCTTTTGTTCTGTATTCTTTCTATGCTTCAAAAGTGTGGTTATAAAGACGTCCAAGGTGTCTATTCTGAAATCTTCACCTCTGGAGGGGATGAGAAGAGTGAATTTGAGAAGGGGGTTTGGATAAGTGAAGGGAGAATCTGGGTGAGGCCTGGGTAGTGCGCAGTGAGCTGTGGGTGGTGGCTGTGGAAAGGTGGAGGGACCTCTGAGTGCTGGATGGGCCACACAGGTGCGTCCGTTTGCCTGTTTTCCCGGTCAGCCAGGATCCTCACATGAAGACTTGTGGAGCCCCTTGTTTCAGGTGTCTCAGCCGTCGAGGGATAAAGTTAACCCATGGAAGTCATTTAATTTCTTTTTTGTTGGTGCTCCAATTTCTCATATTTGAACAATAGTTTTGAACTTGATTTTACATCTGCTAGGTTCTTTCCAGCTCTGCATGCCTCAGACTTTATGATTCTGGAGAAGGCTGTGTTTAGGTGCAAAGCTCTGTGATTACTACTTTCTTTTTTTGTTGTATAATTATGGTTGTCTTAGAAAAACGCTTCCTCCTTTCAGGCAGGCCCCTTTAAATGGCAAATTTAAATGCAACAAAATTATTTTTCTTTAATCCCATGGTTCTTATAAAGTGAGAAGCCAAGAGGATCATGAATCATGTTATACATTTTGGGGGCATTTTCAGCATATTCTTTAATTAGAAATAATAGACTAATAGTAGAAAGTGAGTCTCATTCAAACACAGAAAATGCCTTCAAACAATGTGTGGTATGAATTTTTGGCCAGTTTCTCAGCATTTTAGCAGAATAAGTGATTATAAATTGAAGAAATTTAAATAACATAAACTTGAAAAATTATGAAACTTATCACACAAATCCAAATTTATTTACATTGGTCTAGACAAAAGTTTACATTTTATTTATAAGTGTTGATTATTGGTTAAAAAACACAGTAAATTCACATTGTGAATTGTGGCAATATTTAAGAACAGTGTAGTACCCCAAACCCCAGTCTTTGAAAGGCTGAGAAAGAGCTGAATTGTCAATAATTATGTCCAATTGACCATTAGAGGCTTTGTTCCCACCTGTGCACCCACATCTGTCTTGTGGGACTTCCACAGTTCTGTGCTCAATTCTTAGGGTCTTTACCTTAGTTGACCTGTCATTAGCAGGTTCGTTGGTGAATTACTTTCTTCACTGTCATATGTAGTGATGTGGAGCTTTACTTGGGACCTGTTCTCCCTTATCACAGCAACAGTCAAGAAACCCTCTGGCCTTTTGCATTCTGGGAAATGACTAACTTCTGAGATAGGACCAACCTCCACTTCCTGGTTTCATAAAACTCTAGGTTTTCCTCCTCCTGTTTGAAATGTTCCTCATTAACCCCCTTGTTCTGATGACAACAGCCTGAATAAAGGCTGGTGAGTTCCGTCTCTCACAGTTTGTGCCTTGATAGGGGTGGGCATTTTCTCTACCCAAGAAATGAGAATTTCAGGGCTTCTGTGCCAATTCCTGACAGGTGCTCTGGGGACCCTCAGAGGGAAGCTGCCTCTTGCACATGGGTATGGAGCTGCATGCCGCCTGGTGCTTGCGCCCTTTCAGTTCCGTGGTCTGAGCGTGGGCAGTTGCTGTGAACAGATGATGCTGTAAGGAGACTGTTACGAAAGACTGTGATCTGCTTGTCATTAGTTTCCCCTTAATTTGCATTTAAATCAGTTAAGAATTTCATGGCCACTGGAGAGTGTTGAGTTTTGAACTTCTCTGTTTGGGCTTGGCCTATGGTTGACATTTTTTGATTTTCTCTGATGTTTTCATCGAGTTTCATCTGAAAGCTCTTGTGATCAACACTGGCTGGAGGGGGCTTCATCTGCAGCACAGGGGATGTCTCAGAGCCCTTCAATGGCACCATCTGCACCACTTAGGACATAGGCTTCTGATGGCACCAACTAAACAACTCTGAGATCCTTCCACTGGAATAAGTCAGAATTTCTAAAACTTTAGTCAAGAAGCAGATGGATTTCTAAGACGAGTACAGAGTGGGAAAAGAGTAATTACGCAGGGTCAAGTCAACCGAGGACAGGTGGTTGTGGGTTTTGTGTGAAATAGTGCAGATATTTTAATGCTCTATATTCTGGATACATGAAGAAATCCTTTCTCTTTCCTCCGAGCCATCTACGAGTAATTATAATTTAGTAGACTGTACCTTTGTAAACTGACATGAAATATTTGCATGGTATCTTATTCTCCCTACCCAAGCTCTCAAGAATTCTGAAACTCCTGTTTTGTCTTCTGGTATGCCTGACAATGTGGTTATTGTCATGGCTTCAGTTAGAATCCGTCCTCCTTGGTAAAAGGGCGCAGAGAGAAATGTTGGTTATGCAGTCAAGACTTGGACGAGATTGTCAGATTTGAGATGATGCTCCTGGGATCAGAATGAACAGACACTTTTAAGGGCTAACGCTGACCTTATGGATCCAGCATTTGCAAAGCCCTCTTGGGAAAATGGCCCAGTATCTGACTCTCAGAAAAGAAAGGATGGTCACTTTTTTTGGCAGGCCCACATACTTAGGCTATTTTGGAGGCCTCAAGAAGAGAAGTCACCCAAGTCTGAGGGTGCTACAGGTGAAACATGACCCTGATTCCTGGCCTTAGAGAATTATATGGTACAGACAGCAGTCGTAAGAAGGCTTATATGGGAAATTCTCCCTCTTGCTATACCTATGTAAAAAATTAAGCTGTGTCTAATAAGACCAGCCTTATTTTATGCTCAAGAATAATCTTTCCTTCAGCTTGCTTTTGATCAAAAATTTTAGAGAAAGATATTTTGTTTTAATGGAAAATTGTGTAATGTCTATAGCACACCCTTCTGTTTGTTATCTCTGAACCAAGTTCCATCTTTGTGAATCATGGTTAGTGGTGGATACACAGCCCTGACTCACTGCTGGACATTAAGCTGGCTCTTCCCCTGTGGAAAAACCAATTTCAATGCCTATTTGTATATTGCATAGATCGTATTACCTTGTCCAAATTTTCAGCCGTTATCAAATGTTAAAATTTCCCAGTTTTCATCAATATTTGGCTATAATTCACCAAACTTTTCTAACTTTTCTTGCTTTCATATGATTTGAAGTCACTGAGAATTAGAAGCTGGTTGCCCAGATTCCCACTGGGTTTCTGGGTGGCTTTCAGTGGTCTCCTGCCCCAGAGTCTGAAGAAGTCCTGAGTGGAAGCCTGGTGAGGTAATGTAAGCTCAAAGCTTCCTTGCCGCTGCAGGTCGCCACTGCCCGGGGTCCACCCTGGACAAGCTGCTGTCTGGGTCATGAAGGTTAGTTGGTAAATGCCTGGGTGAGATGTGCAGGCCCTCACCATGTGACGGGTGACCACATGTGTGGACAGCATCTCCACAGGCAGCCATGGTCTAGTTCCAAGACGCTCATTTAGTGCTGCTGAATGAGTGACACTTTATTTGTTAGGAGCTCAGTAAGTGTCTGTGGCTGAATGATGGGGTGAGCAACTTCCTGTGAGTGGTGACGTGAACTCCAAGGGGACGGGCTTCAGGCTGGTTCCCGAATGAGTGCCTGGAACACCGTCCAGCACACAGCAGTCCCTCATTAAATAGCAGTTGGATAGACTAAGGTCAGTGAACCGAAAATCATCATCTTGGTAGTCTGTCTGCTCAGACTGTAATTAGCAAGGCTGAGAAATCCAATTCAGGAGATGATGGGCTTTAATAAAATAATGACACAAAACAAGGGCTCCCTTCACCCTTCTCCACAGGCCCCAGGGCAGCCGTACCAAGGTCAGGGAAGCCCACAGGGCCTCCCTTCACCCCTGCCAGGCTGCTCCCCCTGCCACAGCCCCAGTTCCTGTCCCAGACTCTTCTGGTGTAGATGCCGCTGGGGAGAGAGGGCTCTTCCCGTCCCAAGTTCAAGTCTGCACCCCTCAGGGAATGGAGACGGCTCTCACCAGCTGGTGAGCACTGTGGTTACCTGGGCTCGAGTCAGGTCCCCCTAAACCCGCAACCAACCCAGGAACACAGAACTCATCTGGACACAAGGTGGCTGCACACAGCTTCAGAAAATGGGGTGCTGCTCCCAGAGCTGGGGTGCTGGGCAGACCGTACACGCACACCATAGGCAGATGCATCCTGAGATTACTCTTCATTTGGGCACAAGGAGAAATTCCACCCGGAGCAGCATGTTCTGTGGGGATTGTCCTGAGTTTCCCCACCTTGCACGGGAGGCTGACGGTACTTGCCTTGACAGTCTCTCTAGCCCAGACTAATCCTGTCATGCTGAGCTGGGACACTCTATTAGGGGCTTAAATATTGGTTCCAGTGTCAGATTGGAGCCCGAGGTACCCATATAGTCCGATTGAATTTTTAAAACAGTTTTACTGAGATGTGATTTATATGCCATAAAAGTCTACCTTTTGAAACACATAGTTCAATGATTTTTAGTGTGTTTGTCATCACTGTGATCTAATTCTACAATATCTTCCTCATCCCAGGAACAAAATCTGTACCTGTCAGTTACTACTGTCAGGCCCAGACAGCTGCTGTGCTAGGGACTCTCGGTCTGTACAGATGTCCCTATTCTGGGTGATTCGTGTGGAAGGAACCATACCAGACATGACCTTCATGCAGCAGACAGTGCTGAAGGTCAGTCTCTGGAACAGCAGGAGTCAGCACCTGCTTCCTGCCTGTCACCTGAGGGTCTTCAGGCCCACACACCACACTGTGCCTAGACAGACCCCGGTGCCTGACGTTTGACAGCCGATGGACATTTGGATTCTTTTGCTCAATTGTATTTTTTGAGTTGATTAATTAATTTTTACTGAAAGGGCACTTATCTCAAGTTACTGCCTTCTTAGTGGAGAGAGGTTTTATAATTTGACCTAATTTAAGTTTACCTTGATAATCAGGTTATCCATACCACTGAACACTTACAGTGAGTTCAGAGGGAAAAGTGAGGGGCTTCTCTTTTGTGACTTTTTTTGGCTTTTAAATGTTTGCTTTGCTATCTTATTATATACTTGTATAACTGAAAATCATCTCAATATCTTCTTTCTCTGAGAAGATATATAAATAATGATAAAGTATTTTTTTTTAAATAGGGAGTAACTTTTTCATGTCCTGGGGTTTAGAAGGTATGAATAGATTTGGCTTCTAGGGTTCTTTGTGTCAATATTTAAGCATCAAAATTTTACATGTTTTGATATTGGTAATAACATTTTATATTTTTAAAGTGAGTTAGTATAATTTAATATTTTCCTAGGAATATTTTCTGTGAGCTTAGTGCTAGTGCTGGAAAACAAGTTTTCTCAGATGGACAGTAGATCCTCCCTGTAAGTACAGGAGGAAATTACTTTAAAATATGCTGACCTAATTGCTTCCATGCAGTTTTCTCTTAACATCATTACATGCAGAGGAAGACAGCGCGATGGGCACGGATGTGCCAATACTCCGTCTATAATTTCTTGTTCTGTGCATGATACATTTTGTCATGCCATTAAAGAACCTTAACAAGCAATTTCCTTATAAAAAAGAATGTTCTCAAATGCAGGTTACATTCAAAATTTTTGTTTAATTTTGGCCTAACAGAGCAAATATTGAAAGTATTGTGTATCTGGATTTTCCATCCATACTAAGAAACAAACAAAAACTCTCCCCAGAAACACAGGTCTCCATGTTGCAATGACTGGAATTTATAACAACTGTGATATTTAAAATTGAGCTACTTTCTAAGCTGTTAATTCAGCACTTAAACAACTGTGAAGGAGAAGTTTTCAATGCAAAAGTAATTTGAAAAAAGGCATTATTTTAGGAATCCTTTCCTGGGCCCGTTACCTAATTCTATACTCACAGTGTTGTATGTGTGAATCTGCACGAGCCCACTGCCTTGGGGGGGGAGGGGGGGCAGCGCCTCCCTCCACGACAGCCCCCTCCCTGCGTGGAGGGCCTCCTCTGATGGCTACTGCCCAGCCCTCCTCCACGACGGCCCCCTCCCTGCGTGGAGGGCCTCCTCTGACGGCTACTGCCCGAGTCCTTCCCCTGTCCTAGCTTCTTATCCTCAGTCTTCTTCCTGCACAAAGAGTCAAACTTGGATTTGAGTTCAAAAAAAGACTCTTCAAATTGATAGTGGAGTTAATAGTCCTAAGAGGTAAAGAGCTTTTGATGTGTCTTTTGAGGGAAAAGATGGTTTTTTTTGAGCCATAAAAGTCTGAGAGCTTGAGAGTGCAGAGCGTGAATTTCTACCACCAATTACCGTGGGTGACAGCACGGTGACTGCAGAGGAAGGAGGGTGGTGCCAGCTGGCTGGGAGAGAGCAGAGGGGAGGGACACGGCTTCTTGCTGCATGGTGGGGTCAGGGATGGCGTGGGTGTGCTCTGCCCAGGCCTGGCAGCCACACGTGGATGCCCAGGCACGAGAGATGGATTCCTTAGGTGGCTCTTGAATGGCCATTTGCAGGAGTGGACCTGAGTGGGCACTGAGCTGTGAGTGGAAACAGCCCTCTCTCTGGGCTCTGGTTTCCCACCCAGAGGTAGGAGAAGGGGATGACTTTGGCTGGATGAAGCACCCCAAAGGGTGGACATGGGACAAAGGATGAGGCCCCTTCGATCCCGAGGTTGCATTTCAACTTCAGATGGGTTTGAGGCCTAAGGAGGATTTCAAGAAAACAGTTTTCATATTTGCAAACTAGTTCTGGGACTGCCACGCTCACCCTGGATCCTGGAGATCCCTCAGGACAAGCCGGTGTCCTAGACACTGTCTCGAGCATCTTCCAAGGAGAGAAAAGCTGGAGATACCCATGCAGGTGAACAGCCCAGCTGGGGGGTGGCGCCTGGCTGGGCCTGTGCTGCACACACCACAGGTCTGCCCAGCTCAGCTCCAGCCACTGTTCCTCGGAAGGTCCTGCCAGCTGGTCGAGCTCCCTCCAAGTCAGAGTTCCTCCCCCAGTGACCCCGAGCTGGCAGCTACTGATCTGGTCCCTGCTGGCTGCTGTGCTCTCTCCCTGCTGCTCCCAGCCCTGCACTGTGCCCACTCATGCCTGGAGTGCTCCCATTCCTCCCACCTCCCACCTGGGCTTCTCACCTTCCCTCCCATCTTGACCTTTCCTCGCAGCATCTGTGGCAGCCGCCTCCTTCCTTGCCCACAGCTCTCCCCACGGCCATCTGCCCAACCTCTCCAACTCTCTGAGCCCCTCTGCTGTCACATCGCTGTCCTCCTGCCCCTGTCTCTGCCCTATATTGACCCTGGATTACGTCAGGTTCCCCTGGACCCCTAGGAAAGTCCTCCCCCTCAAGAGCCTTCATGTCATCATGACAGCTCCGTGACCCAAGTGTCAGGAAGAAACTGGCTGAAGTTCAGTCAAGGTGCAGGAACGTCTAGGTCATTTCAGTCACAGGATTGAGAACTGTGTGACCAGGCCTGGGGGTGATGTGCTGTCATCCAGGCAGAAATCACAAAGTTCCATACCCAAGGGGTGGCAGAGGTGGCTGGCAGAGGGTGTGCTGTGAGTGGGCGCTCCGTAGGAGGGTCTGTGGCCTGAGCTCTGTTTCAGGCAGCTGGGGAGCGTAATGACACCTGGGGATGGTGGTGGCAAGTGGGGAGGGCGGTGACAACTGGGGAGTGTGGCAGCAAGTGTGGAGGGTGGCTGCAAGGATGGTGACAACTGGGGAGGATAGCGGCTCTGCGGAGTTCAGGCAAGAGAAGCAGCAGCCTGGCCGTCGTGTCTGGAGTGGGCCAGTGCTCGGAAGGTCTCTGCAGAGGCCTGACATGGTGAGGCCCCGGCTGCTGGGGAGGAGGGTGACTGCGAGTCTTGTCTGTTGCCTTTGTCACCACAGCAAGGCTCCCCACTCAGCCAGCTGTTTACCTGATGGAACCATGAGAGTATGATCTTGAAAATAAATCCCCACTCTCATCCGCAAAGTATAAGATCTTCAACCACTGGCACCTTGGCGCTAAACTGGACACCAGGCTGAGCTGGTGCGGTGTGTTCATGTTTATCTACCAAGGCCTTGCCATCCTTGCTGGGAAGGACTGAGAGACATGAGAACACGTAACCTTGAGCTTCCGTCATCCTCCCTGCGTATGTAACTGGCCCAGGGGAAAGGCATGGTGAGAAAGTTCACGTGTTGTGCATACATTTTAGTTGCACGATCATGGTGATGGAGATTTGGGAAGACTTACTGGACTGGAATGAGAAGGCAGCTCATAGATCCATGGAATGTTTACTAGGATATCTAAAAATAAAGGCACAGAGAACGACTTTACCTCAAATGTTACGAATCAAATTGGTTGACTTGATTTTGGTCAAGCTTTCGGGAAATGTCTGGTGGAAGATGGCCCACAGAGAACTTTTCACCCGGATGCTAGGGATTTTGTTCTTGGGAGTGAACTTGGCCGTGTGTAGGTGCTTGAATCGCTCTCAGGTTAGGCACTGAACTCCAGCGGCCGGCGCCCTGAGGGTGATACCTGGGTGAACTCCGAACTCCATCACACATCCCCAGGACTGCAGAGAAGCTGCCTTTCCTTGGGGCTCTTGACCTCAGCACACATTCTGCCATTTGCTCAGGGCCCTTTGCTCCTGGGCTCTTTGTCCACCTCCCCTCTGCCCACCCCATTCCTTTGTGGGGTGTTTCTCCCTGAGCTCAAGGTTCTGATGGGGCCACCAACTGCAGTCCTGCTGCTGGAGATGTGGGCAGTCCATGGCACAGGCCTGGCCAGTCATGCTCCAACCCAGGGGCCAGCCTAGAGGGCCGTGGCCACCTCGTAAGCAGCATCCTTTCCCAGGACCCTTTAGGAGCTGCTGGAACAGGGAGGAGATGCTCCTTTTGTGTGTGTACAGAAACGGCAAGGTGACATTCTCAGGTTCTTAAAGGACTATTTTTTTTTTTTTTTTTTTTTTAATGAAGAAAAGTTATCTCAGTAGAGAAAAACTGCCTTGAGCAGAGACCAGGAGGTGAGGATAAGAGTGATGTTGCTGGAGACATCATTTCCGTACCTGGGTTCAGCTATGCCTGAGCCCGCCCCGCCCTGGGGTTCACTGGCCACGTTAGGACAGATGCTGCCTCTTTGGCTTCAGCTTCTTTCATTTACAGCTGTGACGGTCCAGACTGGCACCATCACGTCATTCCTTTTGGTTTTAGCCATGGGAATCCCACAGTGGCACCCGGATTTTGGGAGCTCCCTGGGCACAGCCAGCATGCTCAGTGCCCTATGGTGTGGCTTCACTTATTCTTCAAAACAAGCTTTACGGCTTGAAAAGATGAGTTCAGACCACTTGCCCAAGGTCATGGCCCAGGTAAGCAGTGCTTCCAGACCCGTCTCACGTCAGAGCCCGGGTTGTTAAGTTTTAAATTGGCCTCTTAGTTGCCCCTTATTTACGCTGATCCGAAACACTGCCTCTCACTGCCCTTACTTTGACTGTGGTAAGTAACTGCTGATGGAGTTTGGACCTGCTTGGTGACAGTATTAGAGTTTGGACCTGCTTGGTGACAGTATTAGATGTGAGCTGCTCGGGAGATATTAATAACCGTCGCCATGGAATTATTTATTTTGCACCAGGGCTGTACTTAACACCCTCATCTAGTTCTCATGACAGGAGCACAGTGTGGGGATGGTCACAGGACAACCACAGCTCCGGAGGCCCAGAGTGAAGTGGCTTGAAGGTGGCAGAATGCCAGCTCCGCCTGTGACGGCCGAAGTCGGTAGTTTTCTTGTCTCAGTGTTCAGAAAGGACAGGAGACTGGAGTGGCTATTCCCAGCACTCAGTGCAAAGTTACTGCTCACGAGCTGTGGAGCACGTGTCTGGTGCCTGCTGTCCAGACCGGGATGCGAAGGCTGAGACAGCCCCAGCTAGTGACGGGGGGAGTCATTAAGATTTGGAACCAGGTATGGATGGCCCGAGGTTCACATTCCACAGCCCAAACCAGGCCAGGGATAAAGGCCACTGTGCCAGCTGTTTCACCCTCCATCAGGTAACAGGTGTCCTCATGCTGAGTTAGACACCTGTTACCTGATTCTCATGTGGCTATTACCAGATGGGGAATAATTGTCTCCTTGTTTCCCAATTTGACCATGAGCTCCCTGAGGGCAGGGGCTGTACCTTTTATGTGTAAGTCTGTGGTTTCAGTGCTGGGATAACAGCAGGCAGGTGGCGGGTTGACCCTGCAAAGATTAATGGGAACAGTCACTGCGGTCATGCTGGGAGGTGAGTGGGAGCAGGTGGCCGTGCTGCTATGGACCGTCGTGAGGCTCTGCATGTGCCCAGTTGACGAAACCCTTAGAGTGTTTCTACGATCCTTGTTTACCCTCATTCTTTCTGATCCTTTGTCAGACCTCGTCCGATAAAATGATTTTTCTGTTGTTGTTTATAAGCAAAAATAAGCACAAACACTTTAATTATTTTATGTAACCTAAAAGAGGTAATAAAATCATCAGGTGAGTTCATATTTATGTTTTTCTCTTCTAAAACTGCAGGATAATTACAAGTAATCCACCAACCTCTTTCCTGCGCAAAATAATTAAGAGCTGGGGGCACACAGGTAGAGAAACTTTGAGTTGGATTAATGATAATATTTTAGGTTATTTTGAGGTTTTATTTTATTTTATGTTTTAGAAAATATGCTTTACATAGGAATTCAAAGTCCTATTTTGGGGGTGGGAATGTTGACATTTTAAACCCAGTGCTACTTCTGAGCATCAGAAGTGGACACGCCAACTTATTATTGGTTCAATTTCTTCATAATATTGTTGACACTGGAGGTGCACAGAATGTAGTAATGTTTATTAAACACTTTCATATTTGTTAAATACAGGCGTCCTCAAACTTTTTTTAACAGGGGGCCAGTTCACTGTCCCTCAGACCGTTGGAGGGATGTACTATAGTTTAAAAAAAAAAAACAACTATGAACAAATTCCTATGCACGCTGCACCTAGCTTATTTTGAAGTAAAAAAACAAAATGGGAACAATTATGATCACACTGCCTTCTGTGGCCTGTGGGCCGCAGTTTGAGGACCCCTGGTTAAATACCTACTCTTGACAAGGCATTGTGCTATGTGTTATCATGAACCAGCAATTATGAGAGGCTCCATGTGCTGTGAAAGGTGGTATCTCAGTGATACCCCCTGGATCTAATGGGGGGACTCCTGAGTTGTTCACCATCCCAGAGACAGGGGTGGTTGCAGAGAGGGGCCATCTGGGGAGCAGGGTCATCCTGAAACCCCCAACCGGACAACTGATACTTGGGCTGCAGGATTCTCTGTGGGGGCTGACACTGGGGCATCCACATCTGTTATGACAACCACAAAGGTCTCCAGACTTTGCAAAACCGCCCTTGGGGAAACACAGTTGCCCCTAGTTGAGAATTGCTGCCTGGAAACTCTCCTGGGTGTGTGGATGGATGCCGTGTTGCTATTTCCCGCACAACTTGGGGTTTTGCTCTCAGCCTTGTAGCTTTGAGAGAAGCATTTTCTAGACAGATAAGGAAAGACTGACCACTTGCCTGGCCCTCGTGAGTGAGTGATAACTCACAAGGGACTGGTCTGTCATCTGGTCACCCAATTTATCGCTTTGCTGGGTGCATGGCTCAGAGTTGAGGGCGCAGAGCAGAGCTGCCATCTGTGGGATTAGGATCAGTCGGGATCCTCCCTGTGTAATGAGATGCTGTTGCCATAGCAATTCCACTCCAGAGTCTCTTGGACAGAAAGCAAGAACTCTGGCTGTGGAGGGAAGTGGCACCCTTGAGCCAGTTGGCGGAGGCTGTTCCCTGGGGAGGCTGCTTCCGACTGGAGGAGAAAAGTTGCATGCTGAGCATTCAACCAGAATCGAGTGGCAGATGGTAGGGAGAGAAAACCTCACCCAGGCAGGCCAGCCCTTATCTTGAGTCAACATATTCTATTTCAGTGGCAAATTCCTCCTCATTATATTAATAATGGGCCTCTTTACTCTCTTAACTTATAAATCGGACATAATAGTATTTAGCTCATAGGGCAGTGAGGAGAATTGAATGTGGGTAATGTTTATCTACATTTACTGGATTAGAAATCAATTTCTCAGGCTCGGTGCCTATAGCTCAGCAGTTAGGGTGCTGGCCACATACACCAGAGCTGGCGGGTTCAAATCCAGCCTGGGCCTACCAAACAACAGTGATAACTACAACCAAAAAATAGCCGGATGTTGTGGCAGGTGCCTATAGTCCCAGCTACTTGGGAGGCTGAGGCAAGAGAATCACTTAAGCCCAAGAGTTTGAGTTTGCTGTGAGCTGTGACATCACAGCACTCTACCAACGGTGACAGCTTGAGACTCTGTATTAAAAAAAAAAAAAAAAAGAGAAAGAAAGAAATCAATTTCTCAGAAATTAAGGCTGAGAAGAATTTATCAATATATTTAAAACAATAATAATAAGCTAACTGCATGTTTTACATTAATATCTTTGTCTATGGAAAATAATTATACTTTTTGAAGCAAAAACACTTGGTGATAAGAGAGAAGTGATTATGTTTTGGTAATGTGCGATTTCATGGAAGACGGCAAGGTTTTCATACCTGCCTCTGCCCGTGCTCTTCTAAGCTGTGCATTTTGGTTGAAGTATATGAAAACAGTTTAGCCTACAAATAAATAGTCGGAAAAGAAAGGATTTGTTAAATAGCCTTTTCAGATGATCGTGAATATTTTCCTTTGATACCATTGCCAAAACTGGATCAGCAATAGGTTCTTAGAGATTAATTGCAATGTGAGGTCTGAAACTATATTAGTAAACGTTTTACACTCTGTTATATTAAAATCATTTGTCACTCTCACCGTTTGAATTCTTTCTCCCGTGCATGATTTGTAACATCTAGTGTCTGTCACTTAGAAAATTTATTTCACTGAATTGTGCAGATCTTCCCAGTACTGACACATTTTGTTACACAATAAAAAAATCACATTCCCTAAATCATTGTTGATTTTATCAGAAAACACTTCAAGTATGTGAAGTCTATCAAGCACACAGAGGCAGACACAAGTTTTCCAAAAATTAGAATTTCACTGTAGACCTGCAATTCTGTTATTAGCAACAGAGGCTGTCGGTTGTTTGCCTTAGAGTGACAGGCTGCTTGGTTTGTTTTTGAAAAAACATCAGCCACAAACTCAAGTTTGTGCACCTGTGTTCTCCCGCCATCGTCCCTCCGAGTGCAAGCAGCACTCACGAACACTGCTTCTCCTTGGGACAACCAGAAACTCCCACCCGAGCAGAAATGCTATTCGTGCACTTCCCATCTTGTGACACATGGCCTTGATAAACCACTCGCTGAAAAAGAGTCGCAGCTTAATGAAATCAGCAACTTCTGCTGCTTCTTCAGAGATGGGCTTTGGTGAGGTGGTGCTTTTTCGGTGGTGGCTCAGTGCCGAGCCTGTGTCGGCCGAAGTGCAGCCGTTTCAGCCATCCCTTCTCTGACACCGTCACTGTGAACCCCAACACAGGGAAAAGAGCTCATAATCTCTCAGCATCACGATGAAAGTCGTTCTGATCTTGTGGATTCCCCGAAAAGGTCTCAGGGACCCTCAGATGTCTTCAGCCCTCACCTGGACAACTGCTGGATTTGGGTGACAAGGACGGAGATGAAGACACTCCCCTGGGTGTGTTCACAAATGTGCAAGGTCTGTCTAGATGTGTAGGGGGAGGGAGGGACCTGCTCTTCAGGTGCTTTTCCTCTGCAGAAGTGGCACCTAATTCTCCCCCAGTTTAGTGCGCCATACTGATGGGAGAGTCCAGACATGAGCCTTCAGCGGCTCCCTCTGTAACCACTGAGTGAGTACAAGCCCTCCTCGAAAAATCCCCTACTTAAGGATTTTAGATGAAGGCTCGTCATCTTTCTTTTAAGCTGTCTTTGAATAGGCCCTTGTTCCTGTGCAATGTATTAGGTTCTTGTACTGCTGCCTGTGCTCTCCACAGCCAGCAGGCCTGGGCACTCTTTTGCACAAGCTCTGTGGCTCAGTGGCGGGGCTCCTGATTGCTGAAGTGCTTCTGTTCACTTTACATCTCTGCTGGTTGCATTTATGGTGCATACCAGCCAGGGAAATGATTACACTAAATCTAGGCAGCCTGTCATTTATTATTCTCTTTATTTTAATTACAGTATTCTATTCTTTAAAAAAACTTTGCTTTCAGATTGAACCAGTGGGACATGAAAGAGACAAGGTTTTAAGCCTTTGCCACGGGTCTCAGCCTCACCCCCGCGTTGGCGGGCTCCCCTCAGCAGTCACTGTGGTGCCTGCTCTCAGCCCCACCTCTGACATCACAGAGAAGGGCCCTGCTGTGTGGGATTCAGAACGTGGCGCACGCTGTAAAGAGCTACATGCCAATAAACCAGCGGGGAAGTCACAGCAATGAACCAGACCAGGGACATTGGTGGCTTGGGCCAGTGTAGATCATGGTAAAGTCTGGTCCACGAGGGGCCTGGAGACATTCAAATCCTCTCAAGCTAAGTTGCTAAGACTATAAATCCCAGCTGAACACATGGGAAATGAAAAACGTAATTTCAAGCCCTTCTGAGTCTAGTAATTACTCGCACAAAAAGCAACAATTGCTAAGGTGCTCGATTGTCTGTTTGCAGCTAAATGTACCAAACAGAGATGCTTGCCAGATGGCAGTGATAAGAGTTCCTGGCTTTAAATCTGTACAGATAGAATCGAGCGAATACTGCACTTTTCTGAACACACTGAGCTCTGCAGATCATATAATGTCAGATGGCATTCTGCTATCAATTACCCCCCCCCAAAAATGTTATGCATAAAAAACTAAGTGTGTGCAAAGAGTCTGTTACGAGGTCCCAGGGATCTAAGTGCTTTTTAACTTAGCACCCGTGGCCATCACTTCCCGACATGCAGAACACTGATAATAAGTTCTCTGGGGTCTTTTTATCCTATGAAAAAATTCTACACCTTTAATGGTGCCATTCCTTAAAAAATTAGATTCTTTACCTCAGTATTTACATCTGTGTTTCCGCCAGCATTAGGGAGAAAGTCCTAATAGTCTGAATTATCACCGAGTTACTGTGACCCGTATCTGACTCGCTGAAATGCAACCGGGGTCCAGCTGCTTCTCGAGGATGAAAGCAGTGAGTAGAAGGAAGTGAGAGGCATTCAAGTGTTACACATGAGTTAGCCTCCTGGGCTTACCAGGAACTGCAGAATAGTCACCGTGGGCATAAAATCCCAGATGGCTGTCGCCACTTTTTCTGCAGGGTGCAGAGGGGACATCTGGAAACCATTATTTTGAAGAAAGGGCTGGTAAGGAATTCTCCCTAGCAGCATATAACCCTGGAGAGACTAGAAACAGTGGCTCTCACCCCAAGCTGCTCGGCACACACGTAGGCGCCTTCTTCTCCTGGTAAGGGACATAAACCCACTTCAAACTTCTTGATAAATAATGGCTCTTCATTCATCTAATTCCATTGAAAATCTGGCCACCCCAGGTTTTGTTAATTATCTACAAAACATGTATCCTTATATAGTATTGTGTCTGATATGGAATTAAATGATTTTAAGTTGAATTTGAGGAATTTATAAGGGAAGCTCTTATGCAGTCATTATCAAACTTAACCATAAACAAATGGGTCATGGTATCAGCCTAAATGAGGATTTGGAGACCATTGGAAATCTGGAGTAGACAGTTTTAGAAAACAACAGCAATAAGAATACCAATAAAATACCAATAATTAGCAATATTGTTGTTATAAAAATTAGTAACGGGTTTGCCATGGCTCAATTTGCCATTTAATGCTTAGTGTTAAAATCCAGGTGTGTTGATTGAGTAATGAGAGAATTGTTCCATTAATGAGTTGATGATCCAGAATGGTTCCAGTCTGTCTCCTTTCCCACTCTTGTTGGAATCTGGTCCCCATGGGGGGAGTCTGGGGGGTGTGCCTAGCGGGGGGCTGTGGGCCATGGGAGTGGATCCTCACGAATGGCGCAGTGCCACACTCGCGGTGTGGCCACACTCCCGCCAGCCAGTGAGTTCTGCTCTGGTGAGGCAGGGTACTTCCTGCAAGAGTGAGCAGTGACGAAGTCAGGATGCCCCCCAGGCTTGGCTCTGCCTGCCTCTGCTTCCCCACTGGCCTCTGCCACGTCACTGTGAGGCACAAGGGGCCAGCCGCACCCTTGACGGTCTCAGTTTGTAGAACTGAGAGCTCAATAGCCCTCTATAAGTCACCCAGCCTCAGGCATTCTGTTATAGCCACACAGAATGGACTAAGACATATTTTGTTGCCTCAAGACCACATGGTGATTTTTGAGGTGAACTTAAGTGAATTTTAGATTTTTCTCTTTTTGCGTCACATCTGGGTGCATTTGTGTCATAAGCACTCACGTTGGCTAAGAATCATAATGTTAGTAGTTTTCCTTCAAGACCAAATCGACATTTCATGAATCTTCCCAGATCACAAGGACGAAAGTCACCATTCCTTCTGGCCTGTACACCTGCTGCAGTGGGGTCCTGGCATACGGAGGGAATATTTTAATCCCAAAAGTGGAGAGAGCGGGGGGGATTTATTTTGATGCCAGAGGGACTGATAATTTCTCAATGATAAGAGATGGTCTGGGAAAGGCAACTTTGCATATGTGGTTATGTGTCACGGAACGAGGGGGATGGTTCTGAGCACTGGTTGTCAGGCCGTTTTGTGCTCACATGACATCACAGAGTGGATGCGCACACCCCTGGACGGTGGTGCGGCCTCCTGTGTTCCCAGGCCAGGAACCTGCCCAGCTGCAGGCTCCTGCACAGGCTGCTACAGGAAACCACCACATGAGGGTAAGTGTTCCTGGGTCTGCAGGAAAGAGGCTGTAAGAATACATGTAAAAGCCAAAAGATGGTTCACCTTTGCAGGCACTCACCATGAATGGGGCTCACAGGTCTGGAAGGTGCTCTGGGTGAGTCAGTGAGTTGAGTGAATGTGAGAGCTGAGGACATTAACAGACACTGTAGAATTTATATACACTGTACGCTTAGGCTACACTAAATTGATAAAAAAAAAATTATATATTTTTTCTTTCTTCAATAATAAATGACCTTCAGCTTACTATAAACTTTTCACTTAAACTTTTTAATTTTTAAAAGCTTTCTGTTGTAATAATAACTTAAAACACACATTGCACAGCTGTACACAAATGTTTTTCTTTCTATTTTGATTATGTAAGACTTTTTCTATTAAATTTTTTTTTAACATTTTTTACTTTTGACCTTTATTATTGAAAACTAAGATACATAAACACACACTGGCCTAGGCCTACAGGGAGTTAGAAGCATCCGTGGTGCTGTCTTCCTCTCTATACTGTGTACCCTGAAGGTCTTCAGAGACAGTCACCAGGAGGTATGGTCCCCTCCTGTGGTGACAAAGCTCCCTGGAGCCCTCCTGGGGGCCTGCTGAGGTTTCTTTTTAAGGAGTGTCACTCTGGGCAGTGCCTGTGGCTCAAAGGGGCAGGGCGCTGGTCCCATATGCCAAAAGTGGTGGGTTCAAACCCAGACCCAGCCAAAAACTGCAAAAATAAATAAATAATTAATAAGATAAAGGAGTGTCACTCTGATCAGAAACACGTCCTTGGTGATTCACCTGGCTTTTCCCTTTGCTCATGGCAGCATTGTGTGAGGAATGCACAGTGTGCACTATGGTTTCACAATGGCAGCTGGAGTATTACTGGGCCACGGCAATTATTTTTCAGCTCCGTTGTAATACTACAGGACCACGGTTGCGTGTGTGGCCTGGAAGTGGCTGAACTTCTTCTGGGGAGTGTGAATATATTTCTAAATTATTGCATATTGTCTGCCAGTGGTTCTTTTTGACACTGTGTACGTTTTTGGTAGAGAGAGACTCCTGCATTGCTGTCCTTCACAACTCAGAATGCTCAGGATCACTGGCAAATGACAAAGCTCCTCCAGGACTCAGTTTCCTCCTTTGAGAGCCTGAGAGGTGAGGTCAGGTGCTGGCTGTGGAGACCCAGCCCTGGAACTGTAGGCTGGGGATGATCGTACCACGCACTTACCATCTCCAGTCTGGTTAATCAAGATCAAGGGCAGCACTTGGTAATTACGTTGTGCAATCAGTAGCATTAACATGACTTGTGTGCCATTGTTATGGAGCGTTCCCTGCCTCTCATCTCTTGAATTCTTTGAAACATAGCTGTGATTGCCTTTAAAAATTATAATTCTCTGCTTGACTTCTCATGACAATTTTCTGAACAAAGTCTTAGAAACAGTGCTAGTTTTTTCAAACATTTCTGAAAAGTGCACGTTCTTCACTGACATTAGTTCATTGACCCGACTGCAGCTCAGTAAAGCCAGGAGCTGGGTGATAAATACTGTGCTTCTCTTGCTGTGTGGGCTCCCTCACCCTGCCCGGCTTTATCACGGGCTGTTTAGTGCAATCAATAGTATGTAATGAATTACAAAATAACACACCATCATACACTAAGTGTTGTTATACATCACAGTAGCACACAGTTCAGTATAAATAAATAACGTGTCACAGAATGACAGTATTCAGCACCATACGCAGTAACTTATCATACTCCGAATCATCTCAGGTGTGGAGATTAAAAGTAGCTTCTGGAAAGTTTAAAAATCTGGTAGCATGAAAATAAATCATCACAAAGCAAACGCCCAAAGAATGAGTGAGGAAGGAGAGGCTCAATCTGCTGCACAGAAATACCTATGCATTGTTTATAATCTCATCATCAGCGAGTCTATTTTGGGGACTCCATGGTTTTTAATTAAATCCAGATTCCCTGGAGCGGAGTCACACCATGCCTATTCGTTGATGAATCCTGGAATTATGAAGGTTAGATTCTCGGGGCAACCACCTTTCCTTCCTCAGCACTCAAATCTCACACCCATGGTGCCTGGGGGAACCCGCAGGAGAATGGGAGGCAGAGGGCAGCTGAGTCTGAGGTGGGGGAGGACCAGGGACACCAGGCGCTCTGCTGGCGAGGTGAGGCCCGAGAGCTCCAGAGCAGCTAGAATGAGGAGCCAGCCAGAGCAGCACTGAGGCAGGACCGGACTGGTGGGTTTACAGGAATATTACCAACCAGCGGGGGGTGGGGGTGGGGGTGGGGGGTGGTGTTGGCCCAGAACAAACTCCGCAGGTGTCCTTCCTGGAGAAGTCTATGTGACCAGGTTGGGACTGTCACCAGGCTAGACCTGGAAATGTTTCCTCCGCGGCTGCTGTGGGTGTCTGTAGACGTCTCTGCTCAGGGCTGGTTCTAGTTGTCTGTGAGCAAACATATAAATCTAGAAAGATTAAGAAAAGGCAGTGCCCTCCAATCTGCCATGGAGCCTGCACTTATTTTTGGAGTATTAAAAAAAGAGGCCAACATGCTGGTACAAAGACCCACGCCCTTTTCTCCTTGGTGCTAAGTGGGTCGCCAAGTTGTGGTTCCTCAGAGCGTGTGGAGGGAGGGCAGTTCCGCTCTGGAGCACGCATAAGGGGGCGGTCCCGCTCTGGAGCGCGCAGAAGGGGGCGGTCCTGCTCTGGAGCACGCAGAAGGGGGCGGTCCCGCTCTGGAGCGCGCAGAAGGGAGCGGTCCCGCTCTGGAGCGCGCAGAAAGGGGCGGTCCCGCTCTGGAGCGCGCAGAAGGGGGCGGTCCCGCTCTGGAGCGCGCAGAAGGGGGCGGTCCTGCGTCTGGAGCACGCAGAAGAGGGCGGTCCCGCGTCTGGAGCACGCAGAAGAGGGCGGTCCCGCTCTGGAGCGCGCAGACGGGGGCGGTCCCGCTCTTGAGCTCGCAGAAGAGGGCGGTCCCGCGTCTGGAGCACGCAGAAGGGGGGCGGTCCTGCTCTGGAGCTCGCAGAAGGGGGCAGTCCCGCTCTGGAGCTCGCAGAAGGGGGGCGGTCCTGCTCTGGAGCACGCAGTAGGGGGTAGTTCCGCGTCTGGAGCGCGCAGAAGTGGGCAGTCCTTCTGTGAGCCTGCACAGCCAGGGCTTAGTCTTCTCTGAGCAGAGTCCCCACAGCATACTGAGAACTGTGCTGTTAGAATAACTCAGTTTCTAAGAACTTTGCCCTTAAAATGATCACTCTCCCCTCCTGGGTTATCCCAGGCCACCCTAGGACTACAGGGGCCATAGCGAGTGGGTGGATGGGTCTTGGTAGCTATGGCGAGAGGGGCAACCTTGGTGACCGTTCTTGTAGGGAAAAATATTCCAGAATCCATCAGATTCTTGCCAGCCTAAAAACAACCACCAAAACCTTTTTTTTTACTTTTGGAGACTTCCTATACATCATTTTCTGAATTTACAAAAAATCTTAGACACTTCCATTTTTGTGTACTGCCAGGATACTCATAATAAACAACTGGAGAGAAGGTTAAACCTTTAGATTTATGTGATGGTGATGCCATAGGATGCTCTGCACTAATGTCAGCTACAGTCGTCTACGCCAACAGCACCATGTACTACCTAGTCCTAAAATTCCCGAGCTCTAGGCCTGTTGACTTATTTCTTTCTCATTAAAAGAGAGGAGAAATATATTGACTATTCTGTATCATTGGATAATTCCTCTATTTAATGTCAGATTTCAATAAGGCCCTTGGCCCTTGCATGTTTATTATTTGCTATTTCAGTAATGAATACCCTGGAGGCTGGAGACATATAATAACGTGGGTTTTGCTGAGTAAAAGGTTAAATGCTCCCTGCTATGAGTGTTCCCGAGCGGGTCCCTCTGCCAAGGAGGGAGCCGGGGCGATCTGTTAACATCTGCGTCCCAGGAAAGATCTCTGCTCTTACATCATTCATATTTACGGATCCAGAATTCCAAAAGTCTTGGAGAAAATCTCTTCAAACTGGAGGTCAAGGAAAACCAGACAGAATAGCAACGTTTTCTTTCAGTTTAGTTTACAAAGGAGTTGCCCATCACCCCTTCATGAAGGAGAGAGTCTCATGACATTAGTTAAGACTTAGTGGCTGGTGAAAAAGGGAGTTTGTGTCCTTGATAGGAAATGACGAAAAAGGATTTCTCTCCTTTTTTATTTTAAAGCATTTAACTTAAAAATTTAAATTATATAATTACATGTAAGCATAATTTTACATAAGGATGTAAAGATACTTATGTACATGCTTTTCTATGTTTGGTGTAGTATTTCTTTTTTACTTGAAACTATTACTGAAGTAATTATAGATAAGAATATTGTAAGAAATCAGAAAGAGATTTCCATACACCTTACCTACTTTTCTCTAATAGTAACATTTTGCAAACTGTTGTGTAATATCAGAACCAGGAGAGTGACATGCATATGATCCAAGGCTCTCATCCAGACTTTGCTGTGATTGTGTGCATGTGTGTGTGAGTGTGTGAGTGTGTATGGAATTATAAACAATTGCACCACACCTACCCTTCAGAGTCCAGATGACCCAAAGGATGCCTCATACAACCCTTCAATAACCACAGCACCCCTTACCCTGAACAAATTCCCATCCTGGCAACTCATTGGTACCCCATTTTTAAAAAATTTTGTTACTGTAAAAATTTTTATAAGGAATGGAGTCATACGGTTTGTAACCTTTTGGGATTAGCTTTTTTAATCAATATAATTCTTTGGTAATTCCTCCCAGTCTGTGCACATATCAATAGTTTGCTCTTTCTATTATAGAGATGTGTGCCATGGCGTGAGTGTATCACAGTTTACCTACCTGTTGAAACATATCTGGGTAGCTCTCAGTTTGGGGTTATTATGAACAAAATTTCTGTGAACATGTATGTACAGGTGTTTGTGTGAACATGCTTTTGTTTGTCTGGGAAAAGTGCCCAGGAGTCCTTAGTCGCATTATGTGACTGCCTGTTTCTTTTTATAAGAAATTGCCACACTGCTGAGTGGCTGTGCCCTATTGCAATTTCACCAGCAGTACCTGACCCATTGTTTCTGCATATCTTCAATAGCACTTGGGGTTGTAACTAAAAAGTTTCAGAGGGAGAGGTGGGGCAAGATGGCCGCAGAGAGACCTCATGTGACTGTCTCTCTGCAGGAACACCAAGTTCAACAACTGTCCATGCAAGGAGGCATCTTTAGAAAAACCAAAAATCAGGAGAATGACAACAGTGCCCGGTTGCAGCATTCTATCAAGGAAAGAGGGCCGGAAAGACCATCTTGTACTGCTCAGGCCATCCCTCCCCCATTCCCGGGGTGGAGAGAGGGTCTGTGCAGCCAGGGGAGAGACAGGGGAGTGACTATGGGATTTTGCACCGGATCTCAGGGCCACCCTGATGCAGGGAACACAACATAGGACAGAATTCTGCCAGTGCCCACAGCGGGAGCACTTAGACCAACCCCGCCAGAGAGAAATCCTCTACTCCAAACCCCAGTTCCCACTAGCCCCACCACCAGCTGACAAAAAGCAGCTTGGGGCCTGGACTAAATTCATAAGGCTGTCAGGCCACAAAGGCTGCAGTCCTTGGATGGTGCCACAGCTCTGCTGGCTTGGAGCCAGTGGACATGGGTGCACATGACCCAGTGAGGCAGCAGCAGCAGCACCCACACGGGTGCCCATGTCACCTTCCCCTACCAACTCCAGGAAGAGCAGCCCAGGGAGTCTTTTTCCACTTGGGGAAAGGAACGGGAAGAGCTCAGAGGAGTTTGTTTTGCAACTTGGGTACCAGCTCAGCTACAGTAAAATAAAGTACCAAGTAGACTCCCAAAGCTACTGAGTGCTGGCCTTGGTTCCTGGGCAGCATTTCTGGACCTTCCCTGGCCCAGAAGAAAAGATTCTACCTTGAAGGAAAGGACCCAGCCTGGCAGGATTCACCACCTGTTGACTGAAGAGTCCTTGAGCCTTGAATAAATATCAGAGGTAGCCAGGCAGCATTCACCAGGGGTTTTGTGTGAGGCTGGGCTGGATTCAGGTGTGACCTGGCACTGGCGACCATGAGGGAGTGCCCACATCACTCCTCCCCAACTATAACAGCCCAGCACAGAGAGTGAGGGAAGCAAGTGGGAGACTTTCTCTGGTAATCCAGGGAATTCTCCCCTACTTTAGCCAAATCCACCGAGGTGGTACCACCAGAAGTCTGCAAGAGGCACCCAGTGCCCGGGTAACTCCCCTGTTGATGCAGCTGCATTGACTGAAGACTCTCTCACAATACTCAATTTCTTTTGACTATTTGGAAAGCCTTCTCAAGAAGGACAGATTCAAACAAGCCCAGATCGTGAAGATTAAAACAAGTATGTTTTAATGCTTTGATGCTTAAGACACTGACAAATATCCACAAGCATCAAAAATATCCAGGAAGACGTGACCTTACCAAATGACCTGAATAAGGTGCCAGTGATCAACCCTTGAGTAATGGAGATGGATGACCTTTCAGACAAAGAATTCAAAATAGCGTTCCTGAGGAGGTTTAATGAATGTACAACAATGCAGAGAAGAAATTCAGAAGCCTGTCAGAGAAATTTAACAAAGAGATTGAAAATATATTTTAAAAAAAAGCAGTAATTCTAAGGCTTAAGAATTCAATTGACATACTGAGAAATGCATCAGAGTCTCTCAATAGGACTGTCCAAGCAGAAGAAAAAATTAATGAGCTTGAAGGCCTGCTACTTGAAAATGGAAGAGAAAAAAGAAAAAGAATAAATGAGAAGGAAGCATGCTGAAAAGATCTAGAAAACAGCCTCAAAAAGAGCAAATCTAAGAGTTATTGGCCTTTAAGAGGAGGTAGAGAGAGATCAGGGTAGGAAAGTTTACTCAAAGAAATGACAACAGAGAACTTTCCAAACCTGGAGAAAGACATCAATATTCAAGTGCAAGACAGGCATTAAACACCAAGAAGATTTAACCCAAACAAGGCTTCTTCAAGGTGTTTAATTATTAAGCCCTCAAAGGTCAAAAATTAAGAAAAAGTCCCAAGGGCACTAGGAAAAAAAAAAGAAAGATAATATGTAAAGGATGTCTGACAATGTCTGGCAGCAGGCTTCTCCGTGGAGACCTTACAGGGCAGAGAAAGCAGCATGGCATACTCAAAGTGCTGAAGGAAAAACCCTTAACCCTACAATATTATGTTCTGCAAAAGTATCTTTCAAACATGAATGAGAAATAAAGATTTTCCCAGTCAAACAAAAACTGAGGGATTTCATCAATACCATACCTGTCCCTTAAGAAATGCTAAAAGAAAAGGATGGTAATAAACAACTGAGCCATCTGAAGGTGTACAGCTCCCTGGTAACAGTCAACCGAGCCATCTGAAGGTGTGCAGCTCCCTGGTAACAGTCAACCGAGCCATCTGAAGGTGTGCAGCTCCCTGGTAACAGTCAACCGAGCCATCTGAAGGTGTGCAGCTCCCTGGTA
>CAUYPK010054534.1:0-28082 GCA_963574355.1 Loris lydekkerianus | reverse complement strand
CAGCATAAGGTTATTTAACTTCCATGTTTTTGTATGAGTATGCAGATTCCTGTTGTTACTCAGCTCAAGTTTTATTCCATGGTGGTCCAAGAAGATGCAAGGAATAATTTCTATTCCTTTAAATTTACTGAGGTTAGACTTGTGACCTAAGATGTGATCGATTTTGGAGTATGTTTCATGGGCTGATGAGAAGTATGTGTATTCAGTTTTTTGGGATGAAATGTTCTGTAGATGTCTGCTAATCCAAATGTTGGATGCTTAGGTTAAAACTAAAATTTCTTTGTTCAGCTTCTTATTGGAGGATCTATCCAACACTGCCAAAGAAGTGTTGAAATCTCCAACTATTATGGAGCTGGAGGAAATCAAGTTGCTCAAGTCTGTTAGAGTTTCTCTTATAAATTGAGATGCATTCTTGTTGGGTGCATAAACAGTAATAATTGAAATCTCATCATATTGAGTATTACCCTTAACAAATATGAAGTGACCATTCTTATCCTTCCTTACTTTTGTTGGTTTAAAGCCTATTGTGTCTGCAAATAGAATTGCAATCAATCAACAGGTTGATTACCATTTGCCTGAAATATGAATGACCATCCTTTCACCCTGAGTCTATATTTATCTTTTAAGGTAAGATGTGACTATTGTATGCAGCAAATATCTGGCCTGAGTTTTTATATCCAGTCAGCTAACCTGTGCCTCTTTAGACGATAGTTTAAGCTGTTCACATTAATGGAGAATATTGATAAGTCTGGTAAAATTTTGGGTGTCGAGTTTTTTGAAAGTCCAGTGGACATTTTAAATCCTTTCACCATTGTGGAAGTTGGAGTTTGATCAAAAGTTTCTGAGTGAGCTTACTTTTGTGGTAGAGGATTGGGCTGGTCATTATGGAGGATAGGTCTGAGAATATCCTGAAGAGCTGGTTTGGTTATGGCAAATTTCTTCAATGTGTGAATGTCATTAAAGTATTTAATTTTTCCATCATAATTAAAACTCAGTTTAGCTGGATACAGGAACCGGGGTTGAAAGTTATTTTGCTTTAGGAGATTAAAAGTCGATGACCACTCTCTTCTGGCTTGAAAAGATTCAGCAGAGAGATCTGCAGTCATTCTAATATTCTTTCCTTTGTAGGTAATGGATTTCTTACGTCTGGCTGCTTTCAGAATTTTCTCCTTCATATTAACTTTAGTGAAGTTAATTATGATATGTCTGGAGGATGTTTTATTCGAATTGAGTCATGCGGGGGTTCTGAAACTGTCTGCTATCTGAATTTCAGAATCTCTTGGCATGTCTGGAAAATTCTTTTTCATAATTTCATGGAGAAGGGCCTCTGTGCATTGTGGGGCCACTTTATCACTTTCAGGGATTCCAATGAGGCGGATATTAGCCTTCTTCAAATTATCCCAGAGCTCTCTGTGAGAATGATTTGTTTTTGCTCTCTATTTCTTTTTCTCTTTGAGAGTTTGGGAGCATTCAAAGGCTTTGTTTTCAATGTCAGAAGTCCTTTCTTCTGCTTGCTCCACTCTGTTACTGAGGGATTCTATTGTATTTTTCAGATCTTTGAGGGCTGCAAATTCTTGCTTCAGTGCATCAAAACCTTTGGTGGTTTTGTCTTTAAGTTCATTAAATTCTTGAGACAACTTTTGAATTTCTCCTTGAATTTCTAATTCTGACTTTTGAATTACTCCCTGAATTTCTAATTCCAAATTTTCCTCCATTCTATTAATCTTGTTTGCAATCCAAATTCTGAATTCGATTTCTGACATCTCGGCCAGCTGTTTATGAATGGGATCTTCATTACATCTGCCATATCTTTCCTTGGGGGGGAGGGGTTGATCTAGTCTATTCTGGTTATTCATGTTACCAGAGTTCTTCCGCTGATTCCACACCATGATTATTTTACACTGTTTAATTTTTCCCCTGGAGATTTGTCAAGGACCTGTACAGTGCTATGACCTGAGAAACTTGGGACCTGTTTGGTGTGGTGGGGCTAAGTGGTTCTGTCTTGTTTTCAGCTGGTCTCTGTCCAACCCTAGTGAAATAGTTACTCTGGGTTGAAGTCTCAGGGGGCCTGTGTTTCCGTCCCAGATCTGTTCCGTGGTGATTGCCACCTAAGAAGATGCCCGGCCTCCTCTAGTTGCCCAGGGAGATGGGGCAGTGTGGCTTCAGAATATCCATGAGTGAGCCCTATTGTTGCCCAAAATGGCTGTTGCTCTGCGCTTCGGAGCACTGCCGCTCCGGTGTGGTTCCCTCTCAGCCAACCGTCCTCTCTTCATTCCCTTGCCATAGAATCAGCACTAATTAGCTACAGTGTAGGCCCTATCCACCCCCCTCGAGAAATCACCCAAGAATCTGGACTCCTGGGGGATAGGCCTCCAGACCTCAGAGTGAGAGTGGAGGGGTGTGCTGGGAACTCAGAATTGCAGGTAGAGAATATATACAGTTTTATACAGTTTTATGCCTGGCAGGAGAATGCTGTGGGACCCTAGTAGAGGAGGTAGGTCCAGTTTTTAGAGAGTCTCTCCCATGGAGTGTAGTGGGAGGACCTTTGAACTCTGCTTATTTGTTTGTGGGGCACTCTGAGCCATTCTCATGGGGGAGGGTACTCTCGTCTGCTTGGTGATGGATTTTGTACCTTTTGTTTGTATCCTTGGGGTTGCAGCTCACCTCAGCAGGGTTTACGTGTGTTCTTCAACCTTTTCTCTTGGTGCAGTTGTAATCCACCAGGTTACTCTCCTTCTGGATGGGAGCCTTAATTGAGAAGGGCCAGGATCAAGCACTCCAGGTAATTCTTAGGATGCTCCAGTTTGAAAATCTGTGCCTATTAAGAAGCTGATGGAGTAATCTAAGCATGAAGTAATAATGCCAGTCTAGACCTGAGGTGACTCCACAATGATCAGCCTTCCTGGAATAAATAGCTTTGTCTTTATTGTCACCAACAGTAGGGCTTGTTGGCCTGTCATGGTACTAGGGGAGCGTATACCTGAAGTTTCTCATCTGTGGAAAGTGAGCTAAGATTTGCAAGTACTTGAAGAGTTTTTTTGCTGTCACTGTTACCGTTATGGTTATCATCCTCATGGTCACCAGCAGCAGCATCATAACTTTAAAGGATTCAGGTTTTGGCATCATGAACGATTTCCTCATTTGAGATTAATTGGTTGGTCTAGTACATGGCAATTACGAACTTGCCCTTATGTACCTTAGAAACTCTTATGGTAGCTTTGTGGGTACAATTTGGGAAGAATCTTCAATTGCATCTTTGAATGCTCTTATTATGGATACTTCATATAGTCTTCCTTTATATGTTTCCAGCATTACACAATCCTTTTGTTATGATGTTAAGAAGCACCCATTTTTCTCCCTAGATCATCTTTTACTCTCTTGGTGTCTTAGCCAGAGTTTTTCGGTGTAAGGCACACAAGGCCTTTATGTTCTCAGGGTGTGACATTTATCATTTTCCAAGACGACTCCTCCATGTGGATTAAATGCTGCATCACAGTCACCTGGGTTATCTCAGACTATTCACCAGCCCTCTTTGCAAGCCCATACACTAAATTATAGGCATGTCACCAGCATGGGAGAACAGAGGCACTCTGAGAATTAGTGCTGTGCTGTGTCGCCTCTGGGCCGCTCCTATTATCTTAAGGGATTCTAAGATGTGAATTCTTTTAGAATAATGCACACCCCTTAGAGGCAAGTGACCACATTCAGAGAGTAAGACGAAGGTCTGTAGGGTTCACATTTTTCTTTGTGTTAGAATGAATATGAGAGGGAAAATAGATGCAGACAGGTGCAGGATGTGAAGCAGAATGACGTTCTCTGAGCCTGATAACTCCTCCCAGACTTCTGATTTCCCGACTCACCCCAGCAGATACTGCTACTTCTAGTCTGCTCCACATATTCTGGGCAGTGAGAAGTCTGGGGAGAATAAACTTCATGTTAAACTATACATTCAAGTGCTTCAACCAGCAAACAATGGGTGGGACAGGAAAACTCTTCAAAATGAGTCGAGTCATTCAGGATCTGTTTCCAGTGATTTCATGAGCCTGTGGCTACTATCAAATAGATGCAATTCTTTCCAGAACTCTCTCCATGTCTACTTGGACTTGTGATCTTCCACAGATTAGACCCTAAACTCACGCAGGACACGATTTAAAGAAAGAAAGGGGCAAGGAAGGAAGGGGGGGGAGGGAAGAATCAATGATGTCTTGCAGCCCTGTGTTGGCAAATATTTTAAAATTAATGAATTTGTCTCTTCTCTACTGCAAATAGAACAGTAGGTGGGTAAGAAGCTGTGCCATTTTTATTCAGGCTTTCATTTGAAAAAGATCAACTGAGGGGAAGATTTCTTTAATTTTCAACTGCTAAGTCAGTTTAGGAGAGACTTTTGTAAGGGATTTTTCCATGATCCATTGGCATCACAATCAGGGTTTGACCCCATGGTGGCAGAAGTAGAGTTATGGACTTCTCTGAAAGTCCATAACTTTCAGAGAAGTCCATAACTTCTCTGAAAAAAGAGTTTCTGCTAGGGTCCAGGAAGCATTATCCTTTACTGATTGGATGTGCTGTTGGGTGTGTATGCGTGTTACAGAAGAAAAGAAATCCAGCTCCTACAAGCTGAGCTCCTGGAGGGCCTTGGAGGCCACTATCATGCTGTGTCCTCTTTTGGAGACAGCAGGCCTGCTGAGTAAGCATGGAAGAACTCAGGGAACTCAATATGTGCCCAAATAAAATCACCGCTAATTGGGGGCTCGCCCCTGAAGAAGCAGTCTCTGGCTGCTTGGTGAATGCAGAGATGTAAATTAGCCCCTGCCTAGGGCCTGTAAGAAATCAGGTCAGGACGAAGAGTCATCACGAGGCTGCGTCTGAAAGATGCATAATGAACTTGTTCTTTTCTAGGGAGAGGTAGCTTTTTATGAGATTTTTCTCAGGGTATGCAAAATAGGTGGGTTTCCTGTGAGCCTCTGATCTCTGTCTTAGCAAGGGAAGGCAGAAAGAAACAAAGGATGCTGAGTAAATACTGGAGGCTATAGATGGAGTCAATGCATGAAAAAATTTGACCCAGCTGGGGGCCTAAGAGCATGTGGTCTTGAGCTAAGTGACCTCAATTTGAACACTCTTTTTCCTACTTGGTACTGTGTGACTTTGGGCAGTTTTCTTACCTATTCTGAGTTTCAGCTTCCTCAACTATAAAATACAGACAATAATAGTGTGGGCCTCACAGGGCTGTTTCAAAGATAATAGTATAATCATAATACAAACAAATATTTGTGTCTTGCTTAGAACAAGGTCTTGCACACAGCAATCATTAAGTGCTTATTATGGAAACCCATACATCAGACCTGGAGGTCTAGTTGCCATGGCGGCCTACCAACTCGCCACAAACCGAGTGGCATAAACAGCCATCCTCTGCTTATACTCACAAATTCCATGACCAAGATCCAATGGCCTTCACTCACCTGTGCTCAGTGAAGAAGTCTCAAAACGCTAGGGGGTGTTAGGCCAGACAGTTCAGTAGGTGCTCAGCCATGTGGGATAATGAAAGAGTTTCTCTGGAACAAGATTAGGATATAAAAGTATAGACTTTATTTTATCTTCTGGGCGAGGGGGAGTGGGGGAGGGGAAGAAGACTGGAGAAAGGGACACAAGAGAGAACAGGGAGATGGTGTCGCATCCCAAATAAAGAAAGGAAGGATGTCTATGGTTGAGGTTAAGTAGTTGCTGAATTTAAGGGGGACAAAGAATAAAAAGGTACCTGCAGCCAAATTCACAAGGTATTGTGGATGTGAATTCTGTATCCCTTTTTTCTCCAGCAAGGTTGAAGAGAGACTTTTTCTCAGGTGTTTCTGATCCTGAGGCCTGATGTTCATGTCCCATGGTTCATCAGGGACACTCAGGAACCCTGGAGGCTAAAGGGACAAATTCTAAAAGACAGAGGAGCTGGTGACTGTAAAGAGAAGAATTTATATTTCCTTTTGGTCTGCTGGGCTCTTCAGTGATTTGTGGAAACAGAAATCTGTAGAGTGCCAGGAAGAAAATGTAGAGAATTGATCTGTAATTGTTACTAGCAAGTTGTAGGACTTGGCATATTCCTGTGATTTTTGTAATTTTTGCAAGGCTGCCCCTTTCATGGGGAACTCAGGAGGCTGGAGCTGTGTCATCCCTCACGTGTCTGGGTTTAGGCTGGAGTGACTTGAAGGAAGGTCTCAGCTGGGACTGTTGGCTACGTATACTGTGGGGATGAAATCGTCATGACCTTGACAGGAGTGCAGCCATTTTGGGAGACAGTGAGAGGAAGCAGGCCAGAAATCAAACTGCATGGCCATAGCATGCTCTCGCAAATCTTCACAGCCCTGACAAGAATACAGCCATCTTGGGAGGACAGCTAATGACAGAAAGCAGGTCAGAGACCAAATGGCACAGTCACAGCAACCCCCTCCCTATACTCGTGGAATGCTTCAAGGCCAGTGTTCCTGGGAAACATCAGAACAAGCAATCTCCTACCTGGTCCTGGCTAACACTACAGATAAGGCCCTGGTGTAAGATTAACACTTTGGCAGAAGGAAGTAATTCTAAGATCGGTCCCTGATACAGCATTGCTCACTCTGCAGAAAAACGATGACATCCCTCACTTCTCATAATCCCCTCCCAAATTTCAACTGTACTAATAAAAGTCTCTTGGAACTGTGAGATAGAAGCTGACTCTGGTCAGACTCCACTGTGCTCTTACTCTCTCCCAATAAAACCTTTCTAATCCCTGGACTGGCCTCCTCTCCTCTATGGACCCCGCCCCCACTCTCCTGATCCCCTCACATACCTTCACCCTGGCTCCAGCTTTGTAGGTTAGGGGTTGTGATTCCAAAGGGGGAGCAAGTGAAGGGAGTGAGAAGACAGCTGTGCAGCTGGACCTAGCCCCAGACATCACGAGTGTCATCCCCAGTGCATTCTAGTGGTTGTGGCTGCACAAGTCAGTTAAGATTCAAAAAGTGGGGACGTAGAGCCCACCTCTCCATGACATTTGATCTGATCGGGGGTGGGGGGGGGGAGTTCCTCAACTGCCACAGCAGCTCTGGACATCCCAGGGGCATTGCTTACATAGGCAGAACTGCTCCCCTGGCCTTCTTCCGCAGCAGCAAACACCCCAGCTTGGCTTTGTTCACCCTGCTGGGTGTGTCTAACTGAACCGACTCTAAAAATCAGCACCTTCTCTCACAGGGGTGGAAATGCAGGACTTTGAAGTGACTTGCAGAGGCCACAAAGCCGGGATCACAGCCTGGTTCTCCGTATTCTGCCATCAGCCACAGCCGCTGATAAATCCTATTACCTGAATTCAGCACTGGGTTGCTATTCTCATCCCACTGAGGTTGCCTGGGCTTCATTGTTTTAATTACAGGCTGTTATTTCATTTAAAAAGTCAGCGATAGGATTAAGGATGCTGTCATTTTAAAAGGCAGACTCCTGGCCTAAAACCTCTTAGTGAATCAGAGGACAAATGTTCCCATTGTGCTGGTTAAAAATAGGAGCAATGGAACAAGTGACAGAATGAGATGAATACCATTAAAGTGTAATTACATTTACTGTAAATGGGAGCCTAGGGACGAGTCTATTCTAGGCAGGAAAGCTCTACCAGAGCCTGTGACATGGAAAACCCAAAGCCTTAGCTGATGGCTGCTTTTATATTTTGAAATTTTTGTGGCATATATTGTTACAGATTGTTCTTAGCATCCATTAGCCTTATTAGGGGTATTTGAAAGAACTGTTTCACTCCAGAGGAAAATAAGAACCAGATAGCCCTTTGTGGTAAAATGATTTTTGTTCTTCTGGGTAGATACCTAGTAATGGGATTGCAGGGTCAAATGGAAGTTCTACATTTAGATCTTTGCTTAGTAAAGTATCACAAGAATGGAAAAATAAATATCCAATGTACTCCACACTAATATGAACTCAATACATAAACAATTGCATGTTTGTAAGAATAATAAAACAATAATACAGTTCAGTGGGAGGAAGAGGGAAGTGGGGAGGGGAAGGCTGTATGGCAGAGGAGGGAGGGCATGAGGCGGGATCGCACCTATCCTGCACATTGTGAGGGTGTAGACCACGTCCCCTGGGTGAGGGGCCTGTCTACAGATGGGACTTTACCCTGGAAGGGAGAACAATGTAACCTAAATATGGTACTCTCGTATTAATTTGAAAATAAATAAATAAATAAATAAAGTGATAGGCCTTAAAAAAAAAAAAAAAAAAAAAAAAAGAACCATGTAGCCCACCTTGAATCTCAGAATGTTGTTTTCCGGTTGTTCTCAAGAGGCAAAGTTGGACGGTCTTGGTCTGCCTATCGCTTCAATAGTCAAGTGTAGTAGCTGGAGTGGATGTATCTGAAAGGCAGGATTTATTTTTTTTTCTTTCAATGAAAACTGTTTCTGTTTTGCTAATTTTAAAGCCATACATTCTTGCCACATAACGTTTTTAAAAGTACACAAAAGAAAGTAAACGCAATCCCAAATCCAGCCACGCACAGATAAAGCGTGGCTAATATTTTGATGAATATCTTTTCAAGCCACCATCTTTATCTAGATTTACAGATAATTCCTTTTTTGTTAAAATTCAGCAATACAGTATATTCTGGTCCTATTTTTCGTGATGATAAAGGTAGAGTCACATCGTCGTGTCTAATGACTGACTGGTGTTCCACAGGCTCAGCATGCCGTAATTCATTAGTTGTGACACGATTTAATCTAATTGGGTGCAATTTTGACTCATATCTAAAAATTGTCCTTTCACTCTAATGAATGACAAATTATTTCAAGTTTATACATAGACACACACACACATACATACGCCTCCATGATCTGATGAACATGTTATTTCTTTATGTACTTGGCCAATTATTTTCTTAGAACATATTCCTAGAAATGGGATTTCTGGGTTAAAGATATATACACATACATGTATATAACACACACACATACATATATAATCTACTACTTTGAAGTCTTCTACCAAATTTCTCTCTGGAAATGTACCAATTTATGCGCTCATAAATATCTTTGTTATATTAGGTATTATACATCTTTAAATCCTTATGAATCCAGCAAACAATTTTATTTTAATTTTTATATAATTGGCCATTTGTATATCTCTTGAAGGATTACTTGTCCTTTACCTATTTTCATTGAGGCGTTCCTTTATTTATTTATTTTTTTTAACTGTTCATTGTATATTAAGGATAATAGCACTTTGCCAGGAATTTACTGTTATTTTCCCTCAGTTTGTTTTTGTTTTGAACTTATATATTTGTGTTTGGTTTTGTTTTATTTTTTCCATAAAGAAAGGTCACAGTTACACATTTCAGTGCTTTCTTTTATGGCTTATGATAGGACCTGAAATTTACCCAAAGCCCGATTTGTAAAACATTAGCTCTGCTTCTTTCTTTCTTTCTTTCTTTCTTTCTTTCTTTCTTTCTTTCTTTCTTTCTTTCTTTCTTTCTTTCTTTCTCTCTCTTTTCTTTCCTTCCTTCCTTCCTTCCTTCCTTCCTTCCTTCCTTCCTTCCTTCCTTCCTTCCTTCCTTCCTTCCTTTCTCTCTCTCTCTCTCTCTCAGCTTGGTTGGACAGGGAGAGGAAATAGAAGCTGAGGGTAGGACTGGGCTGATGGTCTCTCCCCAGCTTCCTTTTTCTGCAGAGCAGAGGCATTAGGGAAACCAGAGTGGCTTTAGGTACCAAATTTTATCAGTGTTTGCTGAATCCAGGAATAAAACTGAGACAATGATCTGACACTTGGCACCCGAGTTAATTCTACAAGGCAAGGTAAACAGGCTTTTGTTAAGAAACAGTTCCATGTAATAGAAAGAGTTTCCACAGAATCAGCTATTCTTCTCCAGCTGATTCTGTGACCATGGGTGCCTAACTTCCCTTCATTTCTCCCTGCAATGGTGCAATATTAAGGCTAACTCTAACCCTATGCGGTGGCCAGCAGCAGTGTGTGCTTTTGCCCTATAATGGAAAAGAGAGACTGACCAAGTCCCCTGCACTCACATAGTCTCTGGTATCGGCACATAGCTGGCGCCCAGAACACAAGGAAAAGGAAACACAGGTACCTACAACAGGTGTGCTGTTTGGGGGTCTGTGACCACTAGGTGTCAGGATAAGTCAAGTTTAAAAGTGCGGCTCCTTGCTAAATATTATGCTTTTATTATATTCATTTTCATGCATGCATACATTCAGTATTTTAGCAGCACCCACTGAGTGGCTACTGCATGTCCAGTATGTCCTGGTCCTGGATATCTTCTACCCTGGTGGGGAGAATCCACAAAGGGCACAGGGACAAGGGGCAAAGCCCCGGGAAGGCAGGCAGAATAAGCACCTGGTTATGCTGAACGGGTCAGGAGCCGCTTCCTGAGCCAGGTGCCTTGTAAGGTGAGTTTTCAAGGATAAATGAGAAATCCAGTTCATACTTTGTGTCAGGAAATCCAGGACACGATGGCAGCCTAACAGCTGGTCCAGACTTTGTTCTTGTTGAGGATGAAGCTTTTGCAACTTGTTGGGAAGCTTGGCAGAGACTCGTGTGTCTTTCTTCTTTATTTTTATTGAGGAATTCTTTTATTTTTTAACTGATTTTTAGCTCCTTTTTGCATATTAAGGATTCTAGCACGTCATCATGTGTTTACTGTTATTTTTCCTTAGTTTACTTTTGTTTTAAATTTATCTTTCTTTTTTAATTTTATTTGCTCAAGTTTCCTTTACTTCTCCCTACAATGCTGTGGTATTGATACTAACTCTGACTCTATGTGGTTTCTTTTCACCACCTGGATATTTGTTGCAGTTCAAAGTTTAGATTTCTGAGTTTTTATACGATCAATAAGACTACAATGCAGTTTACCTCCTTGGGCCCTGACCACTGTTAGGAAATAGTGGAAGGATGCCAGGAGTAGGTTTGAGGGACAATCAAACAGAATCCCACTGCATGTTTTCTTCTGCCATTTCTTTCACCCTGTTCAACTTTATGTTTCTAAATTCATCCATGTGATTGTGTATGGCTAGAATAGTCACTCATTTTTTACTGCTGTGTGCTATTCCTTTTCCCTGTCTCTATCGTACTTTATGTCTTCTTTTTGTATACATGGACATTCGAGTTAGGTCCAGTTTGGGACTATTGCAAGCAACACTGCAGTTAGATGGAATTTATTGCTTCTTAACTCCAAATGCGCACTTCTCTGCCCTGCTTTGTGATACTACAGCGGGACTCCACAAACATTTCTTTTAGCCGGTTTGGTCATTAGAATTAGGTACATTGCAGGAAAGAGGGGCTTCTCCTCCTGGTTCTGGATAGTCTCCCCTTCTTCTAGCTTCTATAGGGAATGGCTGCCAGTGGTGTATTTGACACCCAGAGGCTCTCACTCTCCAATAAGTTTTACTGACATCCTGGGGAAGGCTTCCTGGGTACCAACCTTGGTTGTGGCTGTGGGGCAGACATCACCCAGAAAACCCAGTGATCATCCTCTCCAGGGAGGTCTGAATCCCAGCCAAGTGTGATCCTTCCTTTGGCACTTTCCTTTAGCCCTAGGCTGGTCTGTAGAGTCCTCTTTTCCCCTTCTTAGGAGTGACTCCCTTGTCATCAGTTAATACATCTTGAGCGCACATTTTCTCTGTTCAAATTACTGGTGTGGTTTCTGTCTCCTGTCTATACCCTGACTGGTACAATCTTTGGTGCCCTGTTGAGGGCAATGCTGACGGCAGCACCTGGAGGTGACAGAAGTGGGGGCCTCAGCACACGTGGTGTCTGACTGGCGTATCTCATTGCCTCTGTGCTAGGGGCAGCAGGCAGCTGGACTGGCCTCAGTCTGGCCCTAAGCTCCTGCCACCTGCTTGTAGTGCCAAGCTATCAGGAGGTACATATGTACTGTTGCCTCTGACCTCAGACGTTTATTGCAAAAATTGAATTACTCTTGTGAACACTGAAAACAAATCCCATTAAAAAAATACTTCTATCTCCTGTTTGCGATTGGTATCCAAGATTCATGATTCACTGGGTTCTGATGCAATGGCAATGATGTGATTCATTACAAGGGGTTGAATTTTAGAGACACCACCGGGGTGACCCAGCCAGGCTCCGATTCCATCAGACTCCGAGAGTTGTTTTGGTCAGTTCACTGCTCATAGTGGGTGAGTTTACTAAACACATTCTTCTCCCCAGGCAAATCAGGAAGATAAAACACAATTTCCTCTCACTTTGCTTGGGATAATGGGTCACCAGCTGGTCTTGAAATCTTCCTCCTCCGAGATGTTTTGTTCCTTGTCTGTGAGGACACATATGCAGCCCCACATCCTTTCAGAAATGATCCCCAGTACCCAGGCTTGATGTCCAGCAGGCATGAATTTACACTGCCAATTCTGCTGTCACACTTCAACACACTGCATTTGCCCTCTGTGCCTCCATTTCCCTCCAGCTGGGTGACCAGGTGGGCACAGTGTTCCATGTCCAGTATCAAGAAACAATGTCCTGCCACTTGGGAAGTCCCACCAGCAAGTGCAACTGTTAAATGAGTTTCTTCCACATAAACTTTCTTATTAACAAAAGAAGAAAAGTTGCTCCATCCAAGGGCATGTTCAGATGTGTTGAAAGTGGGTAGCAGATAAATGTACAATCATTTCATTTATAATTTGGTTATATGTTTGAATTTATTGTAAGAACATAATAAATAACAAAAGGTATCAGCTTAAAACAAAAGAAAAATGCTTCTGAAACTTGCTATCCTTTTCATTTCTTTTTCAATGGAAACAAAATTCAGTGCTTTTGTATTTTTAAAAAAGCTTTTCACTAAAATGCCATTTTATATCCTTATTTTCCTAAGTCTATTCTTCTGCATATAGGTTTGGAGAGCCCCTGGAAGGAAATCCACAAACTATATAAATAGTTTTAAAAAGTTATTTCTGGATACAGCCTACAGGGTCATTTCCCCCTCAGTTTTCTGTTTTGTACTTCCATTATTTAAATAGTGTTATAGGAGCAAAGTTATATTCTGTGAGCAAAGACAGGAGAAAGGGAAATAGGAAAATCTGTGTTTGGAGGCCAAATTGGCTGGGTACAGTGAGAGTTTGGGAGGCAGTGGGGTCCAGGGTTGGGCAGATGCTGATATGGACGCAGATGTGGGGAGCGCATCACCGACCACATCCCTGGTCTTCAGCTACTAATGTGGGCCCCGCAGGCTGAGCTGTCTCATGGGGAGCAGCCGTGGGAGGGCGAGATCCGCTAGGGAACCGCTCCTGCCGCTGTACAGGTTTC
Organism: Loris lydekkerianus; assembly: GCA_963574355.1. Classification (NCBI taxonomy): domain Eukaryota; kingdom Metazoa; phylum Chordata; class Mammalia; order Primates; family Lorisidae; genus Loris; species Loris lydekkerianus. Next base: position 14,804 of record CAUYPK010054534.1, on the reverse strand, counting down.
TTTCTCCTGCAGTCAGAAGAAATCCCTTTGAAGAAGGGGATGGATAATGAGCTTGCAACGCAGCAAGGGTGGGGGGCGGTGTCACGTGAGGCTTTTCTATGCATCCTCTTGATACACCGGGTCTTCTCCCACACAAATTGCTCATATCTCGTTAGTCACCCACAAACTTAATCTATTGAACAATGACATCCTGTGCTCAGGCGGTGCCTTAACACCCTGAATGTGCCTGCACGGCTGTTATTACATCAGACCCAACCTCCCTGTGGCTGTAAGCATGCTCCATTTTGCAGGGGAGAGACTTGCATTTCAGAGAAGTAAAGCGATCCACAGAACTCTAGCAGCAGAAAGAAGTCTAGAGGGCAGATGCCCAACTTGACTCAATCAAATGACAAAATGCTTCTGATGTCGAATTTAATTCTTGAAACCTTTTGTTTGCTTTTTCAGCTTTGCTTGGAATATTTGCCTCCCATTTTCCCACTAAATCCTGCCTGTTCTTTATGTCACTCTTACTGCCCAGGTCTCCTTGGTTTGGGACTCTGATGACCTGTTTGGAAATGTGAGTTTTGCTCCTTGACTGTGAGGATGACCTGACTTCCCTGAGTTCCGCCTCCCTTTGTAGAAAATGGGAATGACATCCTACCTAGGAGAAGGTGATGCCCGTTACAGCTATTGCTGGTGCACTATGCAGGCATCCCTGCCCATCAGAACCTGCGGGAAGGCACCAGGATCCTGTCAGTGGAACCCCAGCCCTGCAGGAGCAGGTAGGGAGAACTATGGGCCAAATGCTGATTCCAGGAGGGCCTGGGACTGCACTGCTCAAGTCTTCACCTGCCACTTGGCATTACAATATCTTCACCATTGTCTCCCCAGCCACACAATAAATTCCTAGATGGGGGAGTGGCTCCGCCTTTCCCCTCTGCTTTCTTGGAACTTGGCAATGTGATTTCACGTATTAGATTATGGTTGTCAGGTGCTAAGTTTTTTTTGTTGTTGTTGTTCCTTTTTTCAGTTCTCACGTTCACAAAGAAGCAGGATTCCTGAGAATCCTCACAGCTGCCCTGGGAACTTTGGTCCTCATCACCTATATTCCAAAGCTCAAAGGGCCTTTGCTGAGTTGTGTGGTATATGTATACCATGGAATACTATGCAGCATTAAAAAAAATAGAGACTTTACCTCTTTTATGCTTACATGGATGGAACTGGAAAATATTTTTCTTAGTAAAGTATCTCAGGAATGGAAAAAAAATATCCAATGCACGGAGTACTACTGTGAAACCAATTTAGAATCACTCACACTTGCATATGAAGAATGAAGCACAGCTATAGCCTAGAATGAAGGAGGCAGGGGGAAGGAGAGAGGAGGGGAGCAGGGTGGGTTGATAGAGGGGGGGATAGTAGAGGACCACACCTATGGAGCACAATGCAAGGACAAGTTGGATCTATCAGATGTAGAACACAAATGTCTTAATGCTGTAATTGGGTAAATGAGGTGAAAGCTATGTTGATTAGTAGGGTGTAAGCACTCCAATTTGTACAAATAATCAACACATCGAATCCCATAATGGCATAAATGTATTTATGATCTATGTACAAATGACTTAATTAAAAAAAAAGAAAGAAATAAAAAGAAAGGGGCTGTTGCTGCCTCCTACTGTCAGAGCAGAATGGAGCTGGTGCATCCTGAGCTCCCAGCACTCCTGTCAGCGTCTATCTAAAAGCTGGTGATTCTTCCATCACCGGCTGCTCTGCAATTCCCCCCTTTACCATGGCAACGTCTCTGGGTGATTGTCCCTGTAGAAGGACTTTGATGCTCCTGCCTACCGTGGCGGATTCTGAGCCTTGCCACCTCTGCGTGTGCAGGAGGACACCCTTCCACCCCTTCCCAGGGGAAGGACCCAGGCTACAGGCTTACCCAGCCAAGGCTTGGGGGTTGTTTAGAAAGTAAGAAAAGCCCATGAGCTTTGGACAGAGGGCCTGGGAGCTTCTTGTATTGGCTCCACAGCAGCCCCTCGAAGATGGGAACACTTGAGGGGGTAGGAAGGGTGGCAGAGAAGGGCCTTCTGGCCATTCTGCAGGTGTGTGGAAGGCACCAGCTGTCCTCTGGACCTGCAGCTCACCCCAGGGGCTACGTGGGGAGGCAGGATGGTTGGGAGCTGGCATTGCTCCACCCGGCAAAGGGACCAGTTGTGACTGCTGCCTCCTTTGCACCACAGGGAGAGGCCGGTTGGGGGACAGGCCTTCACTCCATAGCCAGGAGCTCTGTGCAGAGGCCACAGACATGGATGTGAGAGCAGTGAATGCTTGAGGCCAGGCTTTCCTGTTCCTGGACTGGATTATACCAATGCGGCAGGCCAGGAGGGAATTAGAGCATCTTCCCTCCTGGGGAGCTGAAGACAGAGGCTCAGAAAGGCGCAGTGGCTTGCTCACAGTTGTGCAGAGTTGCCCAGGCTGGACAGCATCTCCTGGCCCTTCCCATGCACACCCTTCCTATTGCAGCTGGATGCCCACCTTGCCACCCTTGGCCCTCTCCTGCCCACTTCATGCCTCTTTGCCTCCATGGGCACTTCTGTGGGCACCAAGTGGGAGGAGCTCAGCACGTCACACTGAGGCCAGATGCATGGTGGGTGCAGGACTGGGGTCTGAGGTGCCAGCCTTAACCCTGCCGCAGGGAAGCTGCCCACTGCTGTCCTCAGAGTCACAGATTTCTGTCCAGGGGCCAGGAGGCCATTGTGTGCAAACTCCCTCTCAACCCCTGGTAAAAAGCCATCAATGATCAGAGCCCAGAGTTCTGGTTGCCTTCAGCAAGGAGGGGAGCAGGTGAGCGCATCCAAACTTCAGGGTTCTCTGTGGAGCAACTCCCCCAGTCTCTCGCCTGCTGCAGACAGAGGCTTCCAGGTTTGCAAGTTTCCAGGGACGCCCTACCTGGAAGTCTGTCAAATGTCTGTCACAACCAACAGGGGCCAGGCTGAGCCCACGCACCCCACCCTAACCCTCCCCTTCTTGGGGCCTCCCCAGGAGGGATGCCATCAGGAGGATGGCGGGGCAGAGTCCCCACCTGTCCTGGGTTCAGAGCTCATGCTTCTCAGTGTCTCCCACATTTCCTCAGGGCTTCTCCATCCCTGCACCAGCAAATTCACTCCAATCCTCAATTCTCCGGATTATTGCTGGTGTCCAAATTGCCTTCCTGCTTCCACTGTTGTTCCCTTGCAGTTCTGTTCTGACCTCCAAGCCCGAAGACATCACGCTCGCATCCTGCACTTCTGTGCCTCCCAGCTCTGGGCTCCTTCCCTGCAGAGTTCCTGCCTCTGCAGTTCAGCCCCCACCCACTCTCATGCATGACACCCCAATGCTCCCACATGGCCTGGGTGCTGCTTGGTCCTTGCCCAAGGACCTGGTGGGCAGAGGCGGGTCCTTCTCATCCCTGAGCCCGCTACGGAGTAGGTGCTCAACAGGAGGATGAGGACAGGGTGAACATGAAGGGTCCACCTGTCCCATCGCAGCCGGGTCCTGGGTGTCACTGCAGTGCATGAGGCCAGGAGGCTTCTCTGGTCATGTGATATGGGGTCAATTGTCTTCCCATCAGTGACCCCCTAACAGAGCAGGCTGTCCAAGGATACATTTTGTCCTTAGGCAAGTGGAAGGGAGGGAGGGAACGGAGGAGAGAGAGAAGGGAAGAGCCAGGGAGGAGGGGATACAAAGCACTTCTGGACTTCAAATAGTTCCCGTAGTTGGAGAGTGCAGCTCTTCAGGGTCTCAGATGGCTTTCACCAGTGCTGGCACGTTTGCTTTTATGGGCCTCTTCTACCATAAAAAATATTAAAAATTCTATTTTATGACTATGTTGGTATAAAGATGGATTCGATGTAGGCAGGATTTGTTATTTTGTATTTATTATTGTGGTGGTCACTTTTTCTCTTCTGATTTTAAGCAAATTAAAATGAAAGCATTTCCGGGAGCCCCTGCTGCACTGTGGCCCGGGGCTACTTGGCTCCTGCAAGTGGGGGGGGGTAGATAGTGTCTTCTGAGGCCTTCAGAGGCTAGTAGAAGGGGAAGGGAGTGTAAGGGCCCTGGCACAGTTCTGAGAAGAGGCAGGGAAAGCAAAGACAGGCTTTGTAGGATGTGCATAACTACAGGACAGGAAGCTAAGAGCATGGCAGCTAGCAGCCATCCCGAGCCCCTCCAGCAGCTTGTGCACCGAGTGTTCCAATCTCTGTCTTCTGCTGGGAGAGTGGTCACTCAGTCTCTATCTGTCCTTCAGGAGGTCACCCATGCCTGGACTGCAAACCCTGCACCCGGTGTCTTCCGCAGATGCTCTCAGAAGCAGTTTATGATAAGCCATGACTCACTGATGAGCCCAAATCATGTAGATCCGAGCACAAATACAGAAAGGAGATGATGGAGACAGCTGCTTTAAATGTCCTCTAGAATAAAGCAGGGTGTGGGGTAGGGGGGACCAGATTATAATGATGGGTGACAGACAGGAGCTGATTAGTTCTTAGAATGCCCTTGACTAAGTTGAAAAGGCTTCGTGGAGAAGGAATTCCTTTTGGAAAGGAACATAGACAGAGAACAGAAGGAGAGGTCATGTAAACTTTGTATACTGCAGAGTTGTGGCCGTAATCATGCAGTGTTCTGGGAGGGGGAGGAGCCTGTCACTACCCACCAATTCAGATCTCCAGTGAGTACATCCTGTGTGTGCAGGACGTGTGGCCGTGTCCCTGGTGGAGCTGGACAGCCTGGAAGTCAGAATACCAGTGAGCTCCTTGCTTCATCAATGTGTAAACTGGGACACACTGGCATCCTCACCCTCATGTCAAACGCAGACTATCATTAGTACAAAGAAAACTTCCTGAGCAATAAAAGAAAAAAATTCTGGGTCAACCTCCCCAATTGCATTAGCTTTTGGTTTCAATGAATATAAGTGATTCTCAAACTGTTAAGCTTTTTACCTGTGTGACTGGCAAGTCCAAAGGATTGGCTCTCCACCAAGAAGGATGGAAAACCCCATTCTGTTAATAATAAATAACAAATATTGTCTATTTCTGAAACATTTCTAAGGAATGAAAATGGTTTCTATCATGTCTTCTGCTATCCGAAGCCCCTAGGATGGAGTCCTCTTCATGGAGGCCCCACATGGAGGTGACTGCCATGAGGCAGACGTCGGGGACTCTGTCCTTCTCACTACGCCCAAACCCAACACTGGCAGGACCGGGGGTGCAGGGCATTCCAGCCCAGAATCAAGTTACTCTTCTTCAATAGTCACATGGGAAGCTCATATGAGCGTTAAGTGGGTCTAACGAGTCACACAAGGAACTGTGGAAATGAGGACTATTTCAGGAGATAATCCCACTGCCCCTTCACTCAGCCCAGTGAAGAAGCCGCTCTGATCCCCACATTGTCCTGGAATAAGAGTGGCTTGTAGGAGACAGAGCTGAGTCTGATGCACCCGGCTTAGTGCCCGGTTCCTTGGCACCTGGCAGTGGGATTATCCTGCTCTGATCCTCACATTGCCCTGGAACAAGAGTGGCTTCCAGGAGGCAGAGCTGAGTCTGATGCACCTGACTTGGTGCCTGGTTCTGCCACCCAGGACGGTCGACCCTGGCAAGTCCTCATAGACAAATGCAGATGATGAACCCTCCATGTGGTCATTTATCAGGGTCTCTCCCATCACAATGCCAAGAGAGACCACATGGACATGAGAAGGAATTGGACTCGGCTATCAACATTGCCCCAACCAGAAGCACAGGACCTGGCCAGAAATGAAAACACTCAGGGGCAAAGAAATCGCAGACTTCCTGAGAACCTCATTCCAAAGTCAGCAAGTTGACAAGCCGTGGATGAGGCTTCTTTGCTTTGCTTTGCACAAAGAGAGGTGTCTCAAAGAGAAGATCGCAAGAGGCATCATGAATTCCACCCCGATTCTTCACCAACTCCAAAACACATCTCATTGTAGCTGAGCTGGATCCTGCCATCAGCTCCAAGGGGTGCTAGTTCCTGTTGCATTTTATAAACTTAAGATGGAATCTAATGTGTTCCCAATTAGTCATCTGTGTAAATGTTCTCTGATGCCTAAGGACAAGATAACCTGTACTGGCCGTTATCTTCCAGCATTTTCAAGGAGAGCGACCAGGGCCATTTTATTAAGGCAGTTTATTATGAACATTGCCATCTGGGCTTATTTGGATAAAATCTAGTGTAGCAGTCTTTTACTTCCAGAATCTAAAGTGTGATAAGTCATTTAGTCTATTCTGTGATTTTCCAGGTTAGGCCACGTGCCCATGGGAGACTGGGGTAGTCAGGTGCACCCAGATCAGAAGAATTGAGAATGGGAAAAAGAGGGAATTTCCCAGTGGGAAATTCAAGTGCTGCTGCCTAAGGAAGGTGGATGGATGGTGGCCAGGCAAGACCAGGGAGGGATTTTCTCCCTGTCCCATACCCTTAACCTGGGCCCTGAAGCCTCCTCTTATGCCAGAGTCTGAAGACATAAGCTTTGTTCGCTGGCTCATTTATTCAGCAACCATTCAACGAGAACTGACTCAGGGCAAGGCCTTGGGCAAAATACTGCCCAGGATGTCGACCAAGTAAGATGTGGTCCTAGTGCTGAGAGACCTCGGCTGCCTGTGTGGCTCCTGCTCACGTTGTGTGTGTGTGTGTTGGTGCACTTTTGCCTTTCCTCTCGCTGCTGAAGATCCTTCGTCTCTTCCTTCTAGCAAAGAGGGTTAAAGGAAGCTGGGCAATGTTCCAGGAGGCTTCCAATGCTCACTGAGATAATGGATTGTTCTGGTGACTCTCATGGAAAGGTGGTGTCACTGATAGAGTTCATTGTGGCCATTGTATGCAGGAGTGGGTGGTGGGTCTCATGGTTCCTGGGCCCAGGGCCATACCTGTCCCGTGGCAGCTGAGGAGCCAGCCCTGGACAGCGGGTAGTGAGTGCTTGCTGGGCCACCCTTGCCTTCTTCAGCTTTTAATTCCATCCTGCCAAGCATGCTTCAGATTTCAGCAAAGAAGGAAAAAAATCAATTTTTTTTTCTTGCAATGAACTTATTCGGGTTCTTTGAACTTCAAGACGGGGAAATCAAAGTCAGAGTCCATAAGTTTCTCAGGAGCTCCTGACCTACTTTTGGGGAAATCAGTTCTTGCCGGAAGTATAAACCAGGCTGCTGCTTCCAGTGGCTTAGATGTGTTGTCAGAAGCATGTGGGCAGCTGGGTGGCGTGGGGTCCCCACCGAATATCCATGCATGAGTGATGATGTCTATCCTGATGCTTTGTGGGTTGTACCCACGCAGTGTCCAGCCCCACATTGCAGGTCTCACACGGAGCCTGCCAGGGCTCCCTTGCCCTAGCCCTGCCCTTGCGCCTCCTGCAGACCTATGCCTGCAGCAGCCAGAAGCTCTCATCAACCTGAGCCAGTGGACACTTGAGGAGTTCCTCATTTGGAGGCAGAGGACTCAGTGTCCCACTCATCCTGCTCTGTCCTTGTAGCTCAGTCCTAGTAAGCCTTCTGCCTTTCCCCAGCCAAATTCCCATCTTGCCAACAACTGGATAATGAGGTCCTTGCACTTGGAGCCCTGCCTGCATTATCCCTGCCTGCCCTTGCCTGTGCCCCAGGCTCCAGGCCCTGGACTCACTCCCACACCTCTGCACCTGGGCATTGCCCATTGCCCTGACCACATGCTGACATTCTGACCTGGCCGGCTGGGGCACATCTTTATTCTCAGAGCTCCTTCCTGAGTGCTGGGGCTGGTGCCAGCCCTGACTTCCTCCCTGCATATTGTACCATTCATATACTTCGTAAACTGAAAAGCTTCTCTCTTATAGAGAAAAATTAATTTTCACATTTTGTGATTCAATTATTAGAGTTGAGTGTTCACATCACTCACACACACACAGAGACAGACACATACACACACATGTACACACACACACACACACACACACACACTCATGATCTGAGATGGACCAGGAAATAAACTAGCCAGAAGTGTTTGTACTTACTCAGGGCACACAGTCCTATAGGCCACTCTATCGCCCCTGTAGCCACCTGCCCAATGGGGAGTTTGTCCCACTTCATGCTCAGAGGGGGTTAAATTGCTGCCATGAGTTGGAGCACTTCCTGCCTCCCAGGCACTGGGTCCTGATGGAGCTGGCCAGGGCTATCGTCTGGGGAATTGTACTTGCTTTCAGATATACCCACCTCCTGGGTCTCCTGCAACGATGAAAAAAAAAATACCTCAAGTGAAGCACCAAATTCAGAGCTTGGCACATAACAGGTGCACAGCAACATCGAGTATTGCCATTATTATTATTCGAAAGATAGACACGCCCTGTCCCCAAGTCGGGAGTGAGTTAAGGGTGGGCTGGATGTGGGCAAGGCTTGCATTGACATGCTGCAAAGCTGACACCCATATGTCCTGTGTCTCCCCGTGTTCTGTATTCGGAAGGCAAGTCTTCCCTCAGTGAGGCATTCTTGGTCTGCTCACACCTGACTCTCTGACTTGTTCTACAGGATACAGGGCTATTGAGAGGCCACAACCACAGTCTGGGGTGTTAGAGCCTTCTCACTCTGACTTCACCATCACACATGCCTGTCTCCTTGTTCAGGGGAAGCTGGTTGAGCCCAGAGTCCCTGGATTAGAGAGATGCACTTCACATCCCAGACAGCAGGTGCACTGGGAGTGGCTGGGGACTTGCTTTTATACTGGGTGTAGGAGGAGGGAGATTCATAAGTTGCTGGAAGGTTTCGTAGGGCTAGAGTCTTCCTCGTGGAATTCTTGGGACAGGGCCAGGAAGGTCTTTTGTTATAGGAGGGGAGGAGGGGGCGGGGTTTAGGCCCCTAACAGTACGTACAATTCTTAATTCCAGTTCAACAAATGACAGGCAATGCTTCTGGTTTATAAAGTGGCTCTGTCCTACATGCGCCTGTCATCATCATTGTGATGTCACCATAAAGCTCTTTGCTGAAGGAAAACAAAAGGAAATCCTTGAGGTAAACCAGTGTGGGGAGGACAGCTCTGGATGGTCCTCAGAGGGTTTTGGGCAGCCCAGCAGCAGCCCAGAAGTCTCTGCATCTGTGTGAACAAGTGCTGGGGCTCTCCCTGCTCCCCGCTTGGCTCTGCTCTGTGTGCTTGAGGCCGCCTGGTTTATTTCCTACTATCTTTCTCCCACTGATGTGTCACATCTCCAGTGGAACTTGAAGCTCCTCAAGTCCAGAATCAGAAGAGCAAAGTGTCCCATGTATTGCCTCTGTCTCCCTCAATGTGCTTTGTGCGTGATGACTGAATTAGTTTCCCACTGTGCACGGTGTGGTTGATGGATGCTGAGAGCAAAGCTTCCTGTAATGTTGGCTCAAGGCCATGCAGTTCAGGCTTGCACACGGGGACCTTCCAGGCCCCTGACTAGACCCCTGTTCCTGTCATTTATCATCATCACAAACTATTGATAGGGTAACCACACCATTTGTTACTTAAACTGGGGCACTTTTGAATGTGAAGGAGAGTGTGTTAATAATTATTCCAGGAGAACAGATGGGTCCACCAGGACTGTCACTTTATTTAACATGCACTGGGTGGAAGACTATCTGTGCTAAGCACTTTGCCTCCTTTATCTCTAATCCATCGAAGCTCTCTTAGGTCAATCTGTATGTCCTTATTGTACATATCAGAAAACAGGCCTTAAAGAGGAAAGGACCTAGATCAAGGTCATATTGCCTATAAGGGGCAGAACAAGGGTGTCTGTCTCCAGAGCCTGGACCTGGGGCCCCTCTGTGAACCTGCTTTCTGCTTACGTAGTCCTTCACTCAACTGCCCACCAAACACCCAAGGGGCATCTGCGTCATGCCAGGCACTTGGCTAGGTGTGGTGGCTTCAAGGGTGACTTAGAATTCTGACATCCCTTGCCAGGTTGGGAGTCAGACAGCTTTGGTGACCTTGGTTTATCTGGCTCTCCGTGGACCTCTAGAGTTGATTTGCAAATGCCAGTGCAACGTGAGGCGCGCTCTGGACCCGGCCTGTTGTTCTCCTGCCCCCTTGGGTTGGGTCTAGGAGCTGTCTGCACCCCGCTTGGTTCCAGGGCTGCAGGGTTAGGGTTCCTTCTCTGTGTTCCCAGCCAGGGGAGCTAGACATAGTTCAGGCATTGTCAGAAGCAGGGATCAGATGCAGCTGACCACTTGACCCTCTGTGGGCACTGGCCGTCCATCAGCATTGACCGAGAGCAGAGGCAATGCTTTGCACAGACCGTCGTGCAGTGGAGCTGGAGCTGCTTCTTGCACTTATTGAAACAAAATGCTCCTGGCAGCTCCTCTGTCCTGTAAGGCCCCTTCTGCCCACTGCTCTGCTCTATGACTCTCCTCCCCTCTGCAGCAGCCAGGCAACCAGGGCACACACACAGCTCAGAGTGAAGCTGAAGGCACCGTGCACTCTACAGAGTTTCTGGAAATGCACTTAACCAACCTGGCAAGGGAAAAATGGAAAAACAGAAGAGGAGATGCAAGGAAAGAAGTTCCACTATCAAATTCCAGAGTGGGCTGATTCATCTGTCTTCCTCACATCCGTATTTCTAGGTAATGGGAAAGGCACCTGGCATGGTAGTGACCATTCCATTCCTGTCCTCCTGGCACGAGATTCTAGTCCTCTTCTTGGGAACTTTCTGAGCAAGGAACATTGTTTTAGTCATTACGAAGAGCTTTCATAACCAAAGATACAATCAAAGATATCGTGTGCTTTTATACATATTGCCAAGTCAATTCCAGATGACCTGGGCCATGGCCCTGCACTGTGGGCTGGATTATGGAAAACTCCACAGTGCACAAACCTCATTGGCACATGGCTTTGAAGGATAACCTTTACATAAGCTTTTTCTTCCTAATTGCATGTGGCGACGTAGTATTATTTTCTTCAACACTAGTAGCTACCTCACATACAGTGCAGATTCTGCGAGGAACTGACTTAATTCCTTTATTTGCTCATTTAACACTCTCAAGAACCACCACCCCCTCAAAGGTAGGGGTTTAGTGAGAATACAGTAGCTGCTATAAGAAAGAGACTCAAAAACACAGTGGCTATAACCAGGCTGAAGATGAGTTTTCTCTCATATGGTGATCTGAATGTTTCAAGTTGGAAGGCAACCTGGTTTGGCTGATGGCCAATGGCCATTGTTACATGTGCCCACACTGCAAGGCAGGCTGTAACAGTGAAGGGATGACAATTCGAGACCTCTACCTCTGAGGGCTGCTATTTATTTTAGTCTCTTCAGGCTGCTATAACAAAATACAGTAGGACCTCTGTCAGCTGACCACACGAGGACTGTAACAAACTGGTCAAAATACGGAAGTGGTCAACATAAGGAACTAGCCCTCTTTACTGATGCGTACATGGGGTGCATGTCCGGTTCTATGAAAATCAGGTCAACTTAAGGAGTTGGTCAATGTAAAGAGGTGGTCAACTATGCAGCTTCTATTGTACCATAAACCAGTAGCTTAGAAACAATAGAAATTTATTTCTGACAGTTCAAGATCAAAGTACCAGCAGATTCAGTGTCTGGTGAGGACTCACTTTCTGATTCATAGATGATGCCTTCTAGCTACAACCTCACAAAGCAGAAAGGACAAGGGTCTCTCTGGATTCTCTTTTATATGGACACAAATCCTTTTCATGAGGGCTCTGTTCTCATGATCCAATCACTTCCCAAAGACCTTACCTCCTAATACCACCACACTGGGGGTTAGATTATTATATCTGCATTTGAGGGAGACCCAAACATTCAGACTATAACACCATCTTATTGCTGTTTTACAGATGAAGAAACCAAGGCAGAGAATAATTAAGACCCTCCTCCAAGATAATCAGATAATCAGAGAGGAACTATGATTTCTTGCTCAGGTTGTCTGGCTTGAAATCCATGCCTTCCATTATTATACCGTTTTGGATACAACATGAACTTTAACATACAATCAGTACAGATCTTCAAATATGACCATCCATCATATCCTTCCACCCTAAAGCATCAAAGCCACTCATTTGTCAAAAAAAGTGCCCAGAGATATTTGACCATGTGCTGGAGAACTAGATGTCACTAGAGCTCTTTAGTTCAGAGTGGGAGCCAGGACTCAGCTGTGGCCAGAACCCTGCGTAACTGGCAGGGAGTGAAGGGATAGGGTTTCTTGCTAGGCTGGCCTGTGGGCATGACCTGCTGCTCCAGGCTCATTCTCCCCCAGCTCTGGGCAGGACTCCTTCCTGCTGCATTGAAAGACCTGATTTTACAGCAGGAACTTTTGGTGTGTGAGAAAAGCCAGGGGTCTGGGAAGACCTGCTCTCTTATGGAGAATTTTCAGAGACTTTTTGCATTTAAAGAGCTCATTGCTACTGTCATCAACTTCATTTTATTGTGGTCTCATTTTACATTTCTCTTTCTTCTCCTGTACCCTGTCATTAACATGGGACTAAGAGATGGAAAAATTGGGAAGTCAGAAAAACAAAACAGCAAGTTCCATTTTATGGCAATTTGCAGTTTTAAAGGCATTTCCCATGTGCTACTTAGAGGTGACCAGTGGTCAGAAGGGGAAGTGGAGGCCAGCAGAGGTCTGCAGACTGCAGTAGTTCATTAGGAAGCTGGGGCAGGCCTCCTGGTCCATCCTGTGACCCCTTCACACTGCCTCAAAGCCTCTGCACTGGCAGAAATTTTCTTCTAAATGAGTTTTTTTTCCTGCTGGGGCTTAGCAGGGCGGGCCAGAGTAGTGGATAGGCTGGCTCAGTTCAATGATTTATGACTTTTAGGAGGGTAGAGAACCAATATTTCCAGAGCTAAGCTCGTACATGCTCCAGTACGTTGGCAATCTCACTTGCTCTTTCGGGAATTCAGGACACCCTGAAATTCATAAGTTCTCTATGTAAGGATCAGAATTCTTCTCAGTTTCTCCATTTTATTTGTTAATTATACTAATGAAAATAAATCAACTCAATTTTTTATCAGTAAAAGCCTAGTTAAACAAATTATGGCAAACCCGTGCCATGGAATACTATGAAAAGAAAGAGATAAATATTTGAAAAGTAAAATTAAAAAATTAATTTGTTTAATTAATAAATATGTGTGTGTATATGTATGTGTGTGGAAAGAGAGAGAGAGCTTAAGAGAGAGAGGGTGAACCTGCTAGCACTGGGGATACAGCAATGACCCCTGGGAGTTGGCACCTCTGGAGCGCAGATAGGAAATAGGCCCAAGAGATGGGATGTGTGGGCCTCACAGGGTTTTGTCCTTGGGTAAGACAGGGAGCTACTGGAGGTCTTGCCCAGGGGTGTGACATGACCATTTTTGATTTTTAACAATGCAGCTTGTCCACTCTGAAAGGTGGTGCTCATGGGAGAGCTGAGTGGGAGCACTGCTGTGGTCCAGGTGGGTGTCACTGTGCTTTGAAGCATTGTGGCAGGGGTGGGCAGGTGAGGAGCCAGCAGGTGCTGGGCGCATGTTAAAGGTGGAGTCTCTAGGATTTGTTGGTGGTTCAAATGGTAGAAAGTAAAGAGAGGAACCAGAGAGGATTCCTACTGTGGGGCCGGTAAACTGTGATGCCTTTACTGAATGGACGAGGAGCAGGTTTGGCTGAGATGCCATCCAGCACTCTGCTGTGGCTGGTCTGCACAGCTGACCAGTCCAGGCCGAGGTGTCAGGTGGACACTTGGTGGTCTGGCTGGCTTCAGGCTGGAGGAATACATGTGAAAGTCACCATCTTCTAAACACTATGTAAAGCCATAGGATTAGAAGAATCAGCAAGGAGAGAGAGATGACCCCTCCCTTGGGAAGAGGTCATTCCTTAGGAGGAGGACCTGGCATGGCAGGCAGAGAAGGACCCACGAGGGAGGGAGGAGAGCCCAGAGAGGCAGAGGTCTGGAAACCAAGGCAGAGGGAGGGACCCTCACTGTAACTGCTGTCCGGATCAGTCACATAGCAGAAGATATCAGCATGGATGATAGAGGCAGATGGAGTCAGCACCAGAAATGGGATGCACAGAGAGTTCTGGAAGCATACAGAACTAAAGGGTAAAGGGTTGAGATTGGAGGAGGAGGGACCATTCTGTGCATTACTCATGTAATTGGCAAAGACCCATAAATTGAAGGGGGATTATCTCCAGTGATGGGAAGGTCTCTCCCCACTTGGGCTCCAGCCATTTACATCCTCCTGCAGGAAGGGTTCAAGGTGCCCCTGCCTTGCCTCTCCCCACCCTGCAGGAAGGGTTTCCCTCCATCCACAGGCACCCCCTGACACACACACACCTGGGGCCTGCTCTGTGGTCTGATCCCTTTAGCACATTCTTATATCCCTGGCAGATGTCATCTTCCTCTGAACCTGCTAACATAGGCAGGGGAAAGTAATTCCTCAATTGGTTGCAATTCTCTGTGAAGGTAGAAATAACACGTGACACTGCGACATCTGCAACAGACTGCCACACTGCTTTGGTTCTGTTTTGATTGTTGTTTCCTCAAGGAGCTTTTGCCTGAGCTCTTTTGTGTTCTGTTTTGTGAAGATGCACACTCTGAGCATTTCCTCCTTTCTGAACGATCCATTCCATCCAGGCATTCCCAACCCTTTGAGGCAAAACAAATATAACACGACACATGCGTACACACTTTCTCAATCTCTATCGTGCTGAGAGTCTCAGGGTAAATGAGCCAGTTTGTTTTCATTTAAATATGAAAATAGGATAAGGAGCAGTAAACCTCATGAACATGCATGAAAGAACACAGAGCTCTAAGCGGGGGGGGGGGGGGAAGAAAGATAAATTTTTCGCATCTCTCTTGATGAATGATGTGTGTGC